>JANHZT010004278.1:284580-300883 GCA_032468215.1 Stegonotus admiraltiensis | reverse complement strand
CTTTTTAATCACACTAGATGCTGTTTTAGGACCTCTTTCCAGAGCACGATACCATAGTCTCTTGAGACTGAAGGATGTCAATGAAATAAAATATATTATCTCAACTGAAAAATATAGAAGATAATAAATTTCACAAGTGTAAAACAGATTTCGGAGCAATAGAAAGATATTTTGTTAAGTTGGTGTCTATTAGTTTATGTCAGAGTTACAAGAGTCACTTTCAAGAGGAACACATCAAAAGTTGCACTGTGTGAACTTAAATCTTTCTGTGCACATTCCAGAGAAAATCGGATAAACACAATTTAAGCTGGAAGTGGGCTGCCCAGGGTTTTAGCAGCCTATAATTTCTTTTTTTGCATCTACCTCAAAAATCACTCTAACCATGCCACATTATTTTGGAGACACAGCTGCCAAAAATCAAAAACATAGTTGTCTGCCATTTGTACCAATGCATGAAAACAACAGTGTTTGAGCCCTTGAAATAGGATTAACAGATTTCACCAATTGACCTCCAATTGTCCTTTCCTCAATGCTGCTGCTTAGCATCTTTGCCTGACCATAACACTTTTTCATCTGACAGAAATATCGTACAGCTTTTGGCCAGCATAAGTTTTTCCATCTTCTTCCAAATAGTCTCATGTGTGATTTAATACAAAAACATAGATAATTATTTTGTTTTTTAAGATAACACTTTTGTAATGTATTTCAGGATATCTTTTTCAGGATGCATGAAAGAAAGGACACATGGGAAATAATTTTCCATGCCCCCTTTCCAGTTTAAATCCCTCCTTTTTAGCTTTAAGGGCTCCATAATTCAGAACCACAAGTCAGCTGTTCAAAAAGAAAACTCTGAGAAGATTTAGCAGATACACTCTGGTGAAACAGGGTGCTTTCAACAGCAAAGATGCTCTAATGGCAATGGAACATTCATGTCATATGAAACCTTATCAAATGCTCTAGACCAGTGTTTCTCAATTTAGCAACTTAAAGATGTTCAACTTCAACTTCGAGAATTCCCCAGCCAGTGTGCTAAATTTGCTAAAGTTGAAAGACAAGGGTCTACAAGCTTAGGATGCAGGTACTTGAAAGCAGGCTATATACCGTAACTGGTATTTAGGCAAGAGGTCCAGAATCTTAGCCACCACCAACTCTGAAAAATCTTGGGTCCCAGAAGCTACAAGAAACAAGTGTGAGAATGCAAAGCCAGGCTCAAATGATATTAGAAGTAAGAATTGTTAGTACTGAATCTGGCTGACTGAAAATGCTACAGTATTTCCCAGCACCTAAGTGATTCTACAGCAGTGGTGAAATCCAGATTTTTTTACTACTGGTTCTGTGGGCATGACTTGGTGGGCGTGGTGTGGCTTGGTGGGTGTGACAGGAAGGATAGTGTAAAATCTCTATTCCTACCTCACTCCAGGGGAAGGATACTGCAAAATCCCCATTCCCGGGGGAAGGATATTGCAAAATCTCCATTCCCACCCCACTCTGGGGCCAGCCAGAGTGGTATTTGCTGGTTCTCCTAACTGCTCAAAATTTCCGCTACCGGTTCTCCAGAACCTGTCAGAACCTGCTGGATTTCACCCGTTCTACAGCCCCTCTTTCAGGTGGACTAGGAAGTAATGTAAAAAACTGTTGGTATAGATTGTAGCCTAAATTATTAACAGTAGAAATGAGAGAATAGTGTAAGGCTAAGAATGAGAAATAATACAGTACATAGATCAAGTGGAATATGTCATGTGATCAAATAGATTTAAGATAGAGGTCATCCTTCATTACAACCATAATGGAGCCCATAATTATGTTTATAAACCATTGTGTTTGGAAGTCAGGCCATCATGTGACCGACCCAATTTTTAGAGTGGTTAAGTGAACACCATGGTGATTAAACAAATGTGATGGTTTTTAAGCAAATCCATTTTTTCTTGTTTATTTTCATCTTTTTAATGGTAACTGATATTTCAAAAGTAGTTATAGGATACAGCTAAACTTCTAAATTGGGTTGTAGCTAGGTTTAGGGTAGTGGTCCATTGTAATTTTGAATAGTTGCTAAGTGGCTTCTCACAAGTTGAGAATTAACTGTAAAATCTTTGTATGCAGGAGATCGCTGGTTCGGTCCTTGGCATTTCAGGTGGGGCTGGAAAAATTCATATTTGAACCCTTAAAGAAGTGTTTTTAGTCAGAGTCAACATATGGGGTTAAACCAGGAGTGAAATGCTACCAGTTGGGACCAGTTCGGGTAAATCAGTAGTAAAAAATGCTACCAGTTTGGGTGAAACGGTATTTCCAACGATCAGCTGGATGACAATCAGCTGTGACGTGTGATTTATATTAGCTAGAATCGTTGGATTTCCTGCTTTCTAGCTAATCTAAATCACTTGGCACAGCGGACTGCCTCTCCCTCGCTGTTGTACTTACCTTTGCAGACTCGGAAGGCTTCAAAATGTTCCTTTTTTAGCACTGTGTGGGTGTGCCTCAGGCACGCATGTGTGCAAAGTGCGCGCTCGGTAGCAGACTCACAGAACTGGTAGCAGATTTCAGAGGATTTCACCCCTGGGTTAAACAACAAAACTACTTATTCACAGGCAGCTTCCTGTATTCCTATATCATGCAAACCTGGAAGTCTACATATCTCTGATTTTGTGCCAATAAATATTTCATGGCCAAAAATGTTTTGGCTCTGTCATTGCAATGCAACGGAACTTATCCAGGTAATAAGCAGTTTTATATCAGGTATATTAGGTGGATTGGTTTTTTACAGAAAAGAAAATCTGAAGACCTTTATGTCATTAGGTCTTTGCAACAAAACTGTCATGCTGGTAAATTCTGAAATAGAATTTCCATGTGATAAGTGAAAAAATATTTCCCTGAAATGTAGACCAATCATGTTTCCTTTGGCTAAAATTCCAACTGAGAATATCACACCATCATCAAAGAAACCAACTGTTGAACCAGGAATATCATATCTATGTCATCATTTGAAATGTTCCTGACCGCTTAAAGAAAATTACAGTGCTGTGAAAAAGGAAATAATGTCTGTCAGTGAAGATTTAATAAATTATTCTTTAAGCGCCATTCCAAATTCAACTGCAGACTAAAATGGTGAAAACAATATCTACCTCTGCTATTTTCCCTAGTGGCCAGAAGCCTGCTAGATGTAGAGAGTACCTTATTCTCATTCATTCTTATATTCTTCATATGATCAACTCACTTTTTCTATACAACATGACAATAGTTCATATTTTGATATATGTTTTAGCATTTTCACCAGGGGTGAAATGCTACTGGTTCAGCCCTGTTTGGCCGAACTGGTAGCAATGGTGGCGGGTGGTTCAGAGAACTGGTAGCAATGGCAGCGAGAGGCTCCGCCCACCCACCCACTCGTACTTCCTGGTTTTAACCAGAAAGTAACCTGTTTTTTACCCTCTGCGCATGCTCAGAAGGGTTTGTGCATGCACGGTTCTAGTCTGGTCTGGTCTGGTTTCCAAAACATCAGAGGCCAAGACAAGAAACAATGCACAGAAACTAATCAATGAGAGAGTCCAGGTGGCGCGTGCACTTCCAAACTGGTAGGGAAGGTAAATAGATTTCAACTCTTGATTTTCATCCATAATTAAACACTCATATTTGTATTCATTCTCTCCATTCATGTTAAGTCACTCACTCATCTTTTTCTTAAGACAGAAAAACTGTCTCACTTAATAAAGTACATGTCAGAAAACAAGAATTACACTGAAATAGCAGACTTCAGTAGCATCTGCAGCGACATGATGATTTAAATAGCAGTACATATGCAGCAACATCATTAAAGAAATCCTGCCCAAATGTACTTGTATCCTGACATCTGAAACAGATACATATTGTAACAAATATTTCTTCATTCTTCATGGACCCATATGGTAGGCATGGTGATGCTTCAGTATTTTCTACTTAATCTCCAAGAAAGGTGATTGTAGAATTGTGATAAATGTATTGTCACTCTTCAGATTATCATATTTTTACATGTATTCATGCTCTGAATCATCTACTGAAGGCTAGGCTATCATCGGACACTGTTCCAATGTGTTCACTGTGTAACAACATGCACTTTTGAGAAATGAAGACAGGTTTTTTTGTTCCTTTTATAATGCTAAATAGTATAGTTCATGAATTCACCTAATCATCTGTCTCCAACAGCAACTAACTCTTTGCATGAAACAGGAAGGCCCATCCCACTATTGTATATACAGAATAAGCAAATCAATTTTTGTTCCAGAGTTACGGTGATCTAGTTATACCACGAAGCATGAAACACAATTACTGTTATTCAAGGCTAGACCTAAAGGGGGTGATCATTAGGATCATATTTTAGACTAGAATATAAGGGAAACCCTGGGAAAAAAGAAACAGGAAGCAGATGTCATAATTTCAATGAGCCATCACAAAATTTCCCTAGTAACGTACATTCCTACCGGTCTTTCTCAGAACTTAAGGTTTCTATTTTTATTTTGTGTACTGCTTGCTGTTGCTTATTCTGCTTTCCTTATGGAGATGGAGATCTGCCCCAATTAAGTAGTTCACATTAATTTCACAACATCCTGTATTATCATGAAACACTTAGTAATCTGATCACTCATCATTCATGGCTACATTTTTTCATTTCTGATGCTTTGGGGAAACAGTGGAAGTAGAAATTCAGGACAAGCCATTCAAGAGTTCAACTGTGGAGTCCTTGGTGTTCTCTGAGCTTGGCTCTTTACCAAAATTATCCAACTTGGTAAAATAATTAGTGCAAGAGTAACAGTTACCTTCTTCAAGCTATTCTGCAGATTTCTGGCTATAGCTTCTAATTTTTTTTCATTTTGAAATTAGATAGGAAAATGGTTTGCTTTAGCTCAGTCTTTGGCTATAACTTCTTCTAATTAGTTCCTTTTTTTACTCCTCTTTTTGAATATCTAAGACACTCATCTCTATGAAACTCATAGATTTGGATACATTCAGACTAAACCATGAAAATAGTATTTCTTTCTGAAAATAAGAAAATAGAACCAGATGCAATCCAATTGATTTTGCAAATTGGCAAAAGCTAACTTGACATTTAGTACTGAATTTATTATAGATCAGTTCACAGTAAACAGTAGTAATCAACTGCCCAACCAAAGAACTGAACAAAGCAAACAGAAATAGCAGAATAGAAAATATAAACATTACAAATGCTTCTTAATATAATTTAATGAAATGATTATATGCACTGAAAGACTGCAATATATTCCTTTGACCAGCCAAATACTACAGATATAAGTAAGAGAGAAGGGGCTGTAGCACATGATTTGCATACAATTAATTCCAGATTTAATTTCTGGCCCCTGCAATTAAAAAGATGAGACAGCAGGTGACGGAAACAGACTGGGAAAAGTCACTGCTGGTCAAAATAGACAAAACAAAAAGCCCTGCTCCATTAAGACAGATGGCAGGCTGAAAGTTTCATTCTTAATTAGTCCAATTTTAACATCTGTGCCAAGCTTTCTCATACAATGGGTTCACCACCTCTTGGGTGTGTGAAACAGAGACAAAGAGAAAGAAAGCAGTGTAAGGGAGTTAGTCACATTTTTTAAAAAAGAACTGATCAGGCTTGTACAGGAAATTAGAGCATTATCAAAACTTGCTCAAAAGATTGGGATTTTTTTCCTACATAAGCTTGAAAGGGCAATTGTTGTATTGCAAAGTTAGGGAAATTCTGCATATTTATAAATTAATATTTAATTACTAAATGTGCTATATTTAGTTCTTGCCCAACCCTAACATCAATGAAATTATTTGTTTGATTCATGGGGAATCACAACCATTCACTTGCCATTTTAGGAAGTTGAAGTACTGCTAAGTTTAATCACTGATTTATGCTTCATTTAAACATGTCGTGAGGAAATATTACCCATTTTTTCTGTAGAAACAAAAATGGATTTCTTTAGATATTTCCTTGAATATTTTAGTCAAGGATATGTCTCCTTTCCAATTAAAGGTTATCCATGTTCACTTAATAAATCTACCTAGATAGATTGTAGATTGTACAGTATCTACTTTTAGAAACAAAGATCACTATCTGTTTCGGTCTCTCTGTATAACTTGTGATCCACTAAGCTACATAATAGGTCAGGGGCCATAGACTACCAGCCACATGCTCAACAAATCATCTACAGGCAAACCAATATACAGAGCTGAACAAGAATTAAGTTTATTTGGATAATTGATAGGTCATGTATCAGGTTTTGTAAGTTCCAAACTAAAACTTTACAGTACAATTTGAAGGCTTGATTAAAAAAACCTGAAGCTTTAGAACTTTTATCAAAGTCCACAGAATTGCTTTGCAGTGAAAGGATATATAGTACATATTGTTGGCCATAAAACCTCAGATGCCATACCATGAATTTTCAGTAGTAAGCACACTGACCTAATGAAAATGTAACCATAGGCAACAGTTTCAAATACCACTTTGGAATAAGAATTACAAAGATTGAACAACTGAATCAGAAGATTTCTGTTATAGTTACAAACTGACAAATTAGTGATCTAGGGCATCAGCCACTATAGTGGCAAGAACACATCCACAATACTATTCCTAATCAAATCTTTT
Source organism: Stegonotus admiraltiensis (assembly GCA_032468215.1). Classification (NCBI taxonomy): domain Eukaryota; kingdom Metazoa; phylum Chordata; class Lepidosauria; order Squamata; family Colubridae; genus Stegonotus; species Stegonotus admiraltiensis. The sequence continues at coordinate 294,273 of JANHZT010004278.1, read as the reverse complement.
TGGATCAAATGTTGGTAAGAGAAGGCCCTTAGATTGTATGTGCATGACCTTGCAATACCTTCAGTGATAAATCTCTCATTTAAGCATCATACCAATTTGACTAGTGACAACAAGCCTGTTTATATTTTAGTTGCAAATCTGTGTCTGCATGACTTCAGATAATACATCTGTTTGAATGGGGAAGAGGAAAAAAAAGTTCCTTTAGAGCAACTGGTTATTAACTTCAACCATCCTAGAAGGTTTAATCATACACTGTGTACAAAAGGACAGCTGTGGTTTGAACAGGAACAGCTAACAGGGAAAATAGCTTTCTGTGTTTGCATATTAACCAAAATCTCCTAAACAGCATTTGTGGACATTAGAGTCACTAGATTTCAGTCAATAGATTTTGTCATGAAACAAGCTGCTTTTAAAGAGATAATATTAAATATTGATGTAACTTGATGTACGTATTCTGTGAGCTTTGTAATATACTCTAAATATATACCTTTATAAAAGGAAGATTAGTAGGTTAGCCTCAAGGAACTCTTAACTTTTTCCAAACATTAGACTCTATAATTAATCGGTTTTTTTTTAACGTATTTGGGATATTGTTAGAATTCTTAGTTACAGATGTTGAGGACGGTCTGTGACACACATACAAAATGCATTAATGCATAAGAGCATGGAAAAGTCATACCTCCTTTATATCTTAAGCCACCAAAGATTATACAGGTGAATCTCCCAAATGGCAGTGCCTCTGTGGCTGGTCGTAAGGCAATTGAATGTGAGGCGCTGCAACAGCCATAACTTCAGAACTGTGTCATAATTAGCTTTTGGGAGATCCACCATAACTTCTAACAGCCAATAAGTAACCAATAATAAATCAAGAAACGCCTAAAGACAGGTCTAAAAAGTGTCGGTATGTGAAAGACTGTCAAATTGCTAAACACACTAATATAGTAAACAAGGTGCTTATTAAGTCTAGTTTATGGTGATCATCCAATGAATTTTTTATATCTTGTAGATGACAATTTTATATGTTGTAGATCAGTTGGCATCTGAAAGCAGTAGGGATGTGTAGAATTGTCCTGGATGTTCTGAGAATTTATGGAATAATGGTGAGATGAAGGTAGTATGAGAAGCAAAAATAAACCATCATTTATGAATCAGAAAATATTGTTACACGTTTAATCAAATTAAAGTTTCTAAAAGAGAGTGGGTTTTAATTGCCTGTGGACTTCACTGCAAGAAAGTTCCAGAAACATAGGGCTGCAGAAGAGGACTAAAAGTCTGGAAACATAGATTACAGTAATCAGTGTTAAATATCTAAGTCTCCTCAAATTCTTTCATCTTGGATTAGCCCATTCCACATTCCAAAAGATCCATTTGTTTGCTTTAAGCCTACTCTCCTCTTCTGTTATATAAACATATATATTTACTAGGAAATAATTAAATGGTTTCTATTCTTTGTGGCAGATGACTCATCCTCTCCAGCTGAGTTTGGGGGAAGTATCACTTCCAATGATGGTATGTGAGTTCATTTTTGAATTCTTAGGTTTCTCCTCTTATAAGCATATCAACAATGCATTTTCGGTATGTATCGTGATCCACAATGTCCTAAGGCTACAAATCAGAAGTTATGTTTATGCCATACTTTTAATACTTCCTGAGATGGTAAATCTGTGTATTGTGTGTACTCTTTCTGATTGTAGGGATGTGTATGAATATTATAATTACTATAAATGAATTATAGGGATGTGGTGGCTCAGTGGCTAAGACGCTGAGCTTGTCGATTGAAAGGTTGGCAGTTCAGTGGTTCAAATCCCTAGTGCCACATAACGGGGTGAGCTCTCGTTACTTGTCCCAGCTTCTGCCAACCTAGCAGTTCGAAAACACACAAAAAATGCAAGTAGAAAAATAGGGACCACTTTTGGTGGGACCACTTTTCCGTGCGCCTTTGGCGTTTAGTCATGCCAGCCACATGACCACGGAGACATCTTCCGACAGCGCTGGCTCTTCAGCTTTGAAACAGAGACGAGCACCACCCCCTAGAGTCGGGAACGACTAGCACATATGTGCAAGGGGAACCTTTACCTTTTTACTATGAATCATGAGGACTAATGAATCCTCAGCCCATGCATTTTAACATAAAAAAAGAAACCTGGCTGATATCAAGTTATATTCAAAGCTTCGTTACCTTTGATGGAAGGAATCATCTGATGAAAGGTATCTTCTTTCAGGACAGAAATACCTTCCCATTGGGGAAAAACAACCCTTCTGGTAGCAGAGGAAAGCAATAATCCTTTTGTTTTTTTTTATGGGTGGACTGTATATTGAGGCATATTACCATATATTCCTTCCTTAAATTGTTTAGTACACTCAAAGCAGGACTTTGAACTCACCTAGGTTTTAAAGGTAGCGACAAAGGCATAGGCATTTGCAAAGACGAATCAAATGATGAAATGTGCATGAATTTGTTGCAAGGAAAACAAATAAGTAAAAGGTTTGCAATAGATCATATGACATACATTTCATTAACACGGTATTATTGTTAGAAACAGATGCTTATAAGTGCAAGCCTACTACTACACTACATGTTGCCACACACCACAATCTGCTGTGCTTGCAAGGTGGTCCTTTGCTAATGGATAGGAAGCTTTCTTTCCTCCCATCTCACACTGCAGGTAACTTTCTGCAGCTTAACTCACTGTCTGCAACAGAGACCTTCAGTTTGCAATACCCAGTCGTGAACTTTGCAGTTCAATTAGCATTTTTTAAAGAAGAAATTCTTGTATTTCATTCAAAACAGCATTGGCACACAACTATTCAAAACAGAGTGATGTTTCTATGTGGCAACCGCATTTAATATGCATTTTGGAAATGAAACAATGCTGTTGCATTTGTGGGAGCAGTGGGTGGAATCAGCAAAGAGAAGATTGTTTAATAAAGAAGCAATTCTTCATTGCCACATCTATAATGTCACATTCAGCTTTAGGCTGAGGAATTAGACAAGGCTTTATTCTGATCAACCATGCAAATCAGAATTTTCCAAATAATTTTTTTTCTGGTAAAATTCTCAGCTGCAGCAATTAGTGAACTAATCAGAATCCAGCTTGGTCTCTCTAGTGCACTACTTTGAACATCTAAATATCCACCTTCTGTGTGTGTACATCAGATGCATTGGAATTATAACTCCAATAATTCCCAAATGGCAAGGAATAATAGGAGTTATAATCCTCACAAACCTGAAAATTGCAAGTTTAGCAAAGGTAAGTCAATCTCTAGAATTTCAGACAGGGGTCATGCTTTCTTCTTTCCAGACATACCAGAATTGTGTCTGTGACTCGCATGAAACTGCCCTGGAAGCCTATTGAGGAGGGAGTTAGTTATTTCTGCCCAAGTGTAGTTTCTGTTTTTCCTTAAATAGATGCCAAGCTAGCCAAGTTAAAAGAATAGTGGAACTGCTAAAACCAACAACCATGCAATTCAATGGTGGGATGCTCCCAATTCTGTCCTGTTCTTGTGAACAGGTAGTAAAAGTAGCGGGAGGCTCTGCCCACCCGCTTGTCATAATTGACGATATGCGCAGAAGCTTCTGCGCATGTACAGAAGCGCACGCACGCATGCAGTCCCATTGGGAACTGGTAGTAAAGGTAAGTAGAACCCACCCCGATGCAATTCCATAAGAGCTATAATGTTATAGAGTACTGCTCGTATTAAATAAAGTTATCTCCAAAAAGTTGCCAGTATTTTAAAAAGATTGATTCTAAGTCTACGTCAGGTTTAACCAATTCAGATTTTTGGATTAAAAAAAGCTTACTTATAAAGACTTCCTCACAAATCAAGAATTTGAGAGTATTCAAATATTTTTCTTGTTTCCCTCTGGCAATCTACTTTTTATCAGCAGTCTTATGTACAAAAGATTTGGTTTATTCCAAATTATCCTGAACTCATCAGCCAAGACCCACTGATTCTTCTGTGATCTTTATTTAAACAACTATAAACACTTTTAAATGTGTTGGTTGGTGAAAGATTGACAAAGACTGCATTAACATTTTATCAGATTTTTATATTATTTTGTATTGCTTTTGTAAGTTAATCTAACTTAGAAAAAAGAGAAGACACAAAGTGCACAAAAAAGTGCAAAAAGTGCACAAAAAAAGGAGAGAAACAACTAAAGAAGATGACCTTTTGATCTTTTTCTCAATAGACAAACAAACCCATCATTTTCCCTTCCTCTTAATTATTCCACAAATATCTCCTGTCCCTTATTTTATTTTCATTTTTCAATCATTAAATTTTAGTTGTTTTCATGAGATACTGACCCCTTGAAATAAACCTTTTTAATGGCCTGAAAATGGGATAATTATTCCTAACTAGAGAATAATAAATACTTTAAAACTTTTGAAAAGTTTGAAGAGGAATAACGTTTGCTGCCAACAGCTGAATTGCAACACAATCAGAAAAAGTATTTGAGATATATTTGGTCAATTCTGTTTTACTGACATTTTTAAAATGTGAAAAATATATAATAGAATATAGAACAGAAAATTGGAATTTGTGTTGCTACAAAGTCAATTCTCTCAAGTTTAAAGAACTGTTAAGTACGTTCCTTTTTAGTTTATCAAAGCATTCTTTTTTGGTCTATTAGATACTTCAGGAAATATTTTAAAGGATTAGTTGCTGGTTTTATGTTGTGGATGCAATAAATGAAAATATATTAATGCACATTGTTTGAACTTGTCCCTTAGTTACTTATTGGTTGAAAATTGTTACTATGGTAAACTAGGTTCTTTTAAAGAAATGAGTGTATGTGTGTGTGTGTATTGTTAATTTATAATCCCTTCAAAAATGTGACTTTCTTCATGAAAAGCTTTATGTTTGTCATGCTAAAATGGTTGCCAGAAAGGGAATTATATGTTCCTTGAAATACACTTGATATCAAATACTAATGATTGATTTGATAAAATATATTAACCAGTGGTGAAATCCTCCACAGATTGCCACTGGTTCGCTGCCTGCGCATGCACAGTGCACACCAAAAGCATGCTGCGCACGCATGTCCAATGCACACCAAATGCACGCTTTGCATAGAAAAAGAAGCCTTTTCTAAGGTAAGTAGAACAGCAATGGGGGGACAGCTGTGCCGCACAATTTAGATTCGCTAGAAAGCAGGATATAAATCATGCGGCACAGCTGACTGTTGGAAATACCGGTTGGGACTACCGGTTCACTACCCGAACCGGTGCGAACCATTAGCATTTCACCCCGATATTAACTCTAGCCTTTTAATTAAATCTTCATTTCTATAAAACAAATACTGAACAGTAAGATTCTATGTGGTTATGGGCAAATTTATAATTTAAAAAGGAGTCTTATAATTATTATTGTGTTTGTATTTTTGTATTTAATTGATATGTCTCCTATCTGGTTTTATCTGTTTTGCATGTCTTGCTTTTATTTATTATATATTCATACATTTAGGGTATTTTATCCTCTTTTTGTAGTTTAGTTTAAGGAACACCTAAATAAAATGAATGGAATTAATTTCAAAGATCATTTCTTTACATTTTAACACCATGAAATTATATTCTGATGCTTCTTTTCCATTTCAGGACCAGAAGGATATTTTTCATTCTATCAAAGATAAAGGTTATTATTATAAAATATATGGCTCCATCTTTTTTCTGAATGTCCAGAAGAGTTTGCAGTGCTGTTACTCGTGATTTTGATGGTTAAGCAGGGAACCTAGAATTTGTAGAATAATGGTATTTAATCTTTCCATCCAACTGTAATTATCTATTCTCCCTTATTTCTATTTTTAAATGAAAATGTGGTAGATGAGAGAGAATTTCTAAATGAAGTTTTTGTTTAACCTTTCCATTTATGCTTCAGCACTAATATCTTTGGAAAAAATGGTCTTGGTTCCTTCTGGGTGAAACAACACTGGATTGTGTCTAATAGAAGCTTGAAGTATTTTTAAACTTCTTTGTATTTGGATCTAAATATAAAGACTGCAGAGGGTTTTGTATGTTTGTAGATAGATACAGTATATAGATAGGTGATAGGTAGGTACGTAGTAATTATCAATCAGAAGAGAAGCTTTTTGCATATTTGTTTTTTTAAGTATTAAAATGCAAGCATTTTTGCCCTGTTTATTACCTTTTTGAGTCCATCACTTTTACAACACTACAGCTTCCCTTGTTCCTCACAGCAGCCCAAAGGAAAACCTAACATAAAAGCAAAGGTTCAAAATGAGTTACCAGAACTTTGCAGTATACAGTAGCATAATGTTGTGAAATTAAGGGCATTTTTAAAAAGTTTACATAGCACCAGGGCCATCATGATACTTAATGGAAAGAATTTACATTTACATGCAAGAACCACTATGGAGACCAGCCAAATAGTGCTAGTTCATTTTGACTAATATTATGGATGATTGCCACCTGGTCAATGCTTAGTTGCTGGCCAATAACAGTCTACACAATATTATGAGAAGAGGTTGCTAAATTAACAAGTTAAGGATCATGACATAGGGCAAAGAAAGACATCCATAATCCAATCTAATTGCTTCAATTGTTTTGTCTTGTTTTGTTATTAACTATCTAATTTAACTCCCAGTTAAATTATGTCCTTCCTTTTTGTAAATTTCTTTTCTATTTGCTTTAACCCCTCAGTTTCATATAAAATGGATTATAGAGGATGAAAGCCAGGAATGTGTACAGTAAATTTAAAGTTGATGGTATCAGTTAAAAAGCTCGGTTATGATTAAATAGACCTAGCATGAAATAACTTTTTTTTTAAAAAAGAAGAATCAACAGAGGGAAAAGGTCATAGTGAACAATCAAAGACAAAGAAGCTTATAGTATTGCATGAATATATTTTCCAGCTAATATATGATTCTTGGATCAAAAACGTCTTAAAATCATTCTCACACATTTTCTAGAGCGTTTTATAGGGTCTTTGTTCTTCTGTATATCTCTTCATTTGGTCTAATAATTTCAAATATGTTAGAAATGCTTATTTAATGTGCTTAAGGAAGATTATGTGTACATGGATAATTTATCATTTGAAGTGATTCTGCCCTGCCCTGCCCTGCTGTAAAAATATAAAAGTCAGGAAAAGCTCTTGAGGTAATAGTATGATAAGAAATATTTTGCAACCTACTGGGTTCTCTAATTCTTGTTGTGGTTATTAAAAACCATAAGATATCTGGATAGTTTATTGCTGTGTTTTGGCCTTTTCTGCAAATGCTGATCCTGGAGAACACTGGAAGTAAAGGGGAACATTCCACAATCTGATTTAAATAGATATAAAATATATAAGTAGTATCCATTAGCTGTTATAGGTAAAAATACAGTATACAACAGCTGCTTATTGAGAAAAGGAATATTGATTTATTAGTCTTTACTAATTTAAAGTGAAGAATTAAAAGATTTATGATACCAATGCAATATTTAAACTCTATTAATAATCTTGAAATGGGAGTATAGTTTATATATGTATGTATCCTATTGTTGTTAATTATTCATTTTATGGGCTGCTAATTAGATTGTAATATAAGAGATGTCAGCTGATATAAGATTTAGCTGATCTAGATTTTGTCTTATGTGCTTTTTTTTCTAAGTATGACACACATCTATTGATTATATATCAACTGGAACATAAACAAGCTGTGCCTTTTAAATAATTCTATGATTTTAGCTCTTTTTCTAAATTTACATCATTGTTGTCCAATTTTCTGAATATCCTTGAAAGATTGGCAATCCTTTTCATGTGAAGTTGATCCAAGAAAAATAAGTATAGGGAGATAGAGAGAGGGGGGGGGAGAGAAACATTTTGCAATCTTTTTCTTTCTCTAAATAGGAAAATAGGATTTAGCAATAAGAATATACCAGGATATGGGACTTGATGGGATTTCATTAGCAGGGAGAAATGTTAAATAATCCAGTGTAGTATTTAAGCGAAAGAACATGAACCCAGCTTTAATGAATTTAAAAATAATAAATATGTTAAAGTGACATCCTGTTGAAAATGATAACCTATAATTTCTACAACATGCCATTTTCATTCTTTAGTTCCACAAAAGCAACCTGGAGCTGACTTCTTTCTTTGTCTCCCCCCCCCTTCAAATATATCAGTCACTTCTGGTAATCTTGAAATACTGAGAAGGGGAAGAGGGAGAGAGAGAACTATAATGCAATCAGTTTCCCCTCCAGTTGACTGACCCAGGAATGCAAAAATAGCATCCCAGTTTTCCACCCTCTAGACTGCCATAGCTCCTGCAGTAACAGCACTTCCCCCTTAAAACTCACATAGACAATGAAATAAATTGCTATCACTTTACCATATTTTCGGTACAGTTTCTGTTTATTTGTCAGCTATATGTAGTTACAGTGGCACCTACCCAGTTGCTAAAGCACCTTTCCTTTTGTTTTATTTAAAGCCCATAGAAATTTGTGAAAGGATGGAAGCCAATATTTTTGTAACCATATATTGTTTTCATCTGTAAAGGTTGGCTTGACTTTGGGTCAAGAGGCAAGATAAAGAAGAGTTCCCATCAATGGGAAATTCCTTCACCCCAAAGCTTAACATTTAAAGAATTCAAAACAAAATGTTATTTCATTGCTATTTCAAACATACCACAACTGAAGTGTAATTAAATCAATTAGCTTCCAAGCATTAATAAGTTCTTGCAATTATAAAAGGCCCAGGACTACTTTCACACCGATTCTGAATCCTTCTCTGGAGATGCCTAATTATCATCACATTTGCCTATCACTAAAATAAAGCCTACATTATTGAATAAAAAGAAATCAGACATAAGGAAAAATTCAAAGATATGCACTAAATTGTAGAATATTTATAGTACATGAGATTATTTGTGCATATATATACTTAGTTTATAAAATTAGCAAATGATTTGAGTTTTGCTTTCTAGAGGAAGTCAAGGACCATAGTTTTTATTGATATTTGAACCAGAAGAAGAATAGGTTAAAAATGTATGATACAATTAGTTAAGAACTTTTGCAATAATATACAGGTGAATCAATAGGAAAATATGTGTGTGAAGGGACTGAAATTCATATTATGTTATAATTCAAAAGACAATTTACACAAAACAATGTTCTGTTGGTACATAAAACCAGAAAAAACTTTCCAGAAATTGTAAATTATGTTGGAAATGTGGAAAACATTAAGAAGAATTTTATCATGCTTGGTGGATTTATAAAAAGGCTAGAAAATTTTGGCTCAAAAGCTCACAGTGATGCCAAGAATTTTATAGATTAAAATTCAGCTGAAACATTTTTCCCCCGCTGGAACTAATAGACAATTAAAAAAGAACTATGGATGATTGTTTTTGAATATGGTAACTGCAGAAAGATTATTATATGGACAAAAATGGAAATATCTACAATGAAGAATGATTGGTGAAGATAATAGAATTGAGAGATGGCAAAATTTATTTATTTGATTTGGAAGAAGACAATAACTACATTTGTTAGTGACTGGAAACCCTTTATGGATTTTTGGTGAAAACTTGTGGTTTATGGATTTGATTATTAAAAAAGAGAGAATATGGAAAGAAGGGAGCCATGATGTAACCTTACAAAGAGGACAAAATATGAATGTGTTTATAACTGCTGTAAGGAATATTAGAAGCCACTTCTTTACATCTTTCTTTTCTTTTCTTTTCTTTTCTTTTCTTTT
>JANHZT010004278.1:255941-273231 GCA_032468215.1 Stegonotus admiraltiensis | reverse complement strand
AGCAATAGCCTTCATACTTTTGTATATACCTGCTTAGTAGGGCTTTCGGCCCCCATAAGCAGTATTCTTTTTTATACAGTCAGCTTATTGCCCCCACAATCCAGGTCCTCATTTTACCTACCTTGAAAGAATAGAAGGCTAAATGTATCATTTAGACCTGTTATCATGAACAGAGAATGAATCCTGGCCTCATCCAATGCTTTTTCTGTGATCCTTCATTGCTGCTTCAGCTAATGCTAATGTTGACTTTGGCTGATCCTGAAAAAGGAAACATGGTCAGACAATACAAAGCTAATAATGTAGTACCTTTCTATATTCACCTAAACTGGAAGATCACAGAGAGAAAACATGGTAGCAAAGTTCCTCTACAATCATAAGCAAAGTATTTGGAAATAGAATGACTCGTCTACTTGTGCCCGAGGCCCCAAACTAATTCTGGCTGTTTTAGTGACATGTCATATTTTATAAGTGCCCAAACATGTACTTGAAAGAGCCCAGTGAGAAGGTGGAATATAAATCAGCTGAAACAGCAAATAAATTAAAATATCCTTTGAGCTAATCTTGAGTGCTACTGACTGTATAAGTCAGTCTGTGTAATTTTATTTGCAACAGTATGGAAAGCCTTTCACCATTGCCTTCATCTGAGAGATATGTAGGGTGTATCATAAGCCAAGCCCCTGACTTATTAATCATATAATAAGTTGTCTGTAGGTCCTGGCTTTTGGTATACCATACATACCGGTATAAGTACTATTTCTAGTGTGATGAACATCCATGGTAGTTTTCCAACCAGGAATGCATTACCGTTATGATTCAGACTTAAACTGAAACTAGACATGTTCAACTAATTGCTTCATTTGTTATCATGTAACAGCAAATGTTTTTTCCACAAATTTTGCTTCTGGATGAAGGATAAAGGAAAAATTTAATGTTCTTGAGTTCTGAGCAGCTGCCTAAAGATTACAAGAGCTGAGACTTCTCTTTTCTCTCTGACTCCCCTGACCCCCAAAAACTCAAGGGGGAACAATGTGCCATTTTATTCACAGGTAACAATGTGATATTACCCTGTATAGAGGAATGCTGGAACATGAAAAGTGAATGGGAAGCACATTATTATTATTATTGCTGTTGTTACTTTTGTTGTTGTTGTTGTTGTTTTCTAAATTTATGCAATATGCCACCAACTTTCAGTAACTTTAGGCAGTTTACAAATGATTTAAAACTTAAAAATAAGATAGTAAAAACAACCAGAAAACAAAAAGAAATAATAAATTGTGGAGATTGCAGAATCACAAACTGGATGAAACAAAAGAAAACCACCTGCATTAAATGGAAGCTTCAGTCATTTCCACCAAAGGCCTAGGTGAAGAGCCAGGTTTTCAGTCCCCTTAGAAATACCAGCAGGATGGGAACATCCTTCAGCATCCTAAATGCCAACAATAACTCATTCTCTGAATGAGTATCCTTATACCGTCAAAATGCACAAGAAGAAGGGGAAAAAAGATTTGGAGAAATTACAAAGTTTGCAGAAGTAGGCAACATCTACGACTTGGAATGCCCATTCTCAAGATGGAAGGGTAGAGGAGAGCTACATGGATGGTCATTTGACTGACCATCCCACCCAGTACTAATTAAAAAATAGACACTTCTGGATGACATGTTGTATAAATCATTCACCAATATAAATATATTACGGCCATGTGCTATGTGGCAAACTGCCTGCTGGTCTTCAACATCCATTTCATGGCTGTGTTAGGAAATAGTGGTATTGGCTGCCTTAAACAAAGGGCTATCATCCTCAGACACAACACTTAGAATACAAGCACAGGCAGCACAGAAACTGACGGACTTGATCATGGAGACAAGTACCATAAATGAAATATCCTTCACTTAGTTCAGCTGCCTGTCTGGAATCCTAATAAGAGCACTCCATATTGAAATCATTTTGCTGTGGTTCCAACTGTATTATACAGATATCATTAATGTTTACGACTTACATTTTTTATTATTAAACCCCAGGGCACATGCATAGAATCCCCATATAATTTTCAACATAGGCAGTACAGATAAAGCACAAGTATATTGGCTTCATTAGAATTGTTGTCATTTGCTTCCATATGATAATCTGACACCCAAGGTAATTACCCTTAGCATGTATATGGATTTCATTGCATCAAACTAATGGACCAGCTATTTAAAAGCTAGTTCTGCCAGAACACTGTTTCCTGTTTAAGGGAATTTATAATATATATGCTATTGTAAATATGGCATTTGTGCAAAGCAAAACTGGATAATGCATTGTTATGAAATCCAGGCAAATTTCTGTTTCTTCCTCTGTAGACAGAATTTGTAAGAGCTATGCTATAGAATTCTGACTGCTAACAGAATCAACTGATCATGTACAATATATGCATACACAACATCAAAAAATTTCTTACAATTCAAAAATGTAACTAGCTCATCAAACCTTATGGAAAACAGCCATCTAAAAAAGAATGATGATCATTCTCACCAGGCTCAAGGTTCACTCAGCCTTCCATCCTTTCGAGGTAGGTAAATTGAAGAGCCGGATTGTGGGGGCAATAAGCCAACTTTGTATAGAACAACACCGCTTAGGGGGGGCTGAAAGCCCTAATAAACAGGTATATACAAAAAAGTATGCAGACTATTGCTATAATGCATTGTAAGCTGCCCTGAGTCTACGGAGAAGGGCAGCATATAAATTGGACAAACAAACAAACAAACAAACAAACAAACAAACAAATGATAATGTTTCTTCTTGGATTGATATGGAATTACTACGATATTCATAGTAGACAAGATGTTATCATATTACTAAATATGATGGTTGTAGTTCTTTTGTCTTTGGAGCAACCTAGACATCAGGAATTATATGAATTATATGACTAGGTTTAGATATTAGTTGTATTATACTGTACATTGCTCCTATCCAAATTAAATATTGGTTTAGCTGCAATTCACTTACAAATTAGGAATATATTACAAGACACTGATTTAAACATAAAATCATATTTTCAAGAAATATCTGAATAGACTTTTACATTAACTTTACATTAAGTGCAGAATGATATGGTTCTGATTGAAACTGCTGTATTGCAGATATTTGCAGCGCTAAATAAAAACTAAAACTTCAGATTATATCAAGTTGAAGATAATATATCAAAATAGGTGGTAGTATAAAACTATAGGAACTGAGAGGCAGAGTAGAATCTGACAATCTAAGGAAAAAAAAGAATCCATAGCAAGTTCTGGCACGTTTTCACCAAGTAATACACATTTCTTGATAAATCCACCCAAGGACAAGCAGTAACTGAAAGCAATCTGTTTTCTAGAGCAATGGGAACTATATTCACCAGTGCAGGGATAGATTGAACAGAATGTTACATTTGTCTTAAATAATTTTGTAAAGTATATTAATTTGTATAAAAAGAAACAACTAGAATAAAGATGCCAGAACAAATCTGAATTACTGTAATACCTTTGTTAAACAAACTTGCTTAGCAATTGTAACATTAATTTGAAAGTCCGCAGAACAAACTTCTGCATATTTTAAACCAGTAACTTCATGCAGCCTCTGTCCTATTTTTCTACAATTCAGTTCAAAATGATAGTTTTGACCTTTAAAATCCTTCATGGCACAGGGCCAGGTTATCTGAGGAACTGCTTCTTCTTGATTATATGAGCCCGTACCATCAGATCCAGCAGAAAAAGCATGCTATGGGTCCTGTCTGTGAGTGGGCTATATGGTCTCAGGAGGTAGGCCTTCTGTTGTGGTGACCACTTTCTGTGGGAATGCCTGTCTTATGTAATATGACGCCCCCCCCCCCCCCCCCGCTACCCCAGTGTGGTTGTCTCCATCTCTGTTGGATTTTTGGGAAGTCTCCCAAAACTGATTATGTCATCAGACTTGGGTGTCCTGGGGATGTGTGAGATCTTGAGGTGGCTCCATAGTTATTAATACGGCTATTCTCTTAGCCTTATTTTTTTTTAAGTCTTCAATAAGTATTTTAATAATAAAATATTTATTGTTTTATTATTTTGTTGTACATCGCCCAGAGTTACTTTCTGTGAGACGGGTGGCCATATACATTTTATAAACAAACAAATATTTTTATCTTTTCTTTCTTGCTCTGTGAATAGCTTGGCAGATCTTGCAGGTTTAACTTACAATGCCCAAATTGTAGCAGTACAAGACAGAAATATGTTGTACCGTATAAAACTCTGAACCTAAATTTGGCAAAGTGTTCAGATGACAACATTAATTTGTTGAGTTCATGATGCGTTTGATTGCATTTGTCTGGAACAGAATTTTCCAGCATGCCCAACAAAATAATTTGAGGAGCCCAAAGAGAATAGTAATGTTAACCGAGTCTCTGTCTACATTCTTGCAGCCTGTGAAGACGGCCGAAAAAACACAGCTGGATTCATGTGGGAGTGGGGCTCCAGCAGACATCCTTTTCCTGTCAGTCTGAGCGCCGTCCAACTTCTGGACGGGAGCAGAACAAGGAGGGAGAGGAAAAGCCAAGCATTCTCTCTCTCTCTCCCCCCCCCCCCTTTCTGGCTCGCCTTTCTTAAAGCCCAGGTCTATTTTTCTGCTGATGTCAGAGCGATAGGAAGCTGACTCAGGGTGAAAAACTGTTTGCTGTTTTCCTAGCCTGCGCTTTGCAGAAAATCGGTCCAAAGTTTACTGGATAAATTTGACAAGCTGAAAGCAACACCCTTCAACCCTCTCCGGGTGCATTTTTCGAAAGATTTGTTTGCATGATGTCACCGGAGAGTAATTCTGGCGGGGAATTTTTTTTTAAATCACCAGCCAGGAGCTGTGCCTTTACAGTAAGTCAACTCACTGATTTGCAAGGCGCCCTCCAGCGATCGGGCAAACAGAAGGTACAATTGGTGGCTGATACGAAGCGTGCGGCGTAGGAGGTACTGCACCTTTAAAGTCACTTCCAGGAGGTCTGAAGGAACGGCTGCTCGCCGGACCAAATGCTCCTTCCCATGACAGAGCTGAACACGAAGACAATGGTCTTTCTTTGCCACTTAGAAAAAAACTTTAGCCAAAGTTAGCTCCCGGGTATAAAAGCGCAGTTGTTATTTTCTGGGGTACTTTGTAATGCATGGATGGAATTTGAAGTTAGTGTAAAACACTCCAAGTTATAACCTCTCTTGGTACTCCAAAGTCATTATTGAGGGGGGAGGGTGTCACATAAAACGAATGCAGAGCGATCCGGTGAAAAGCTTTTCAAGCGCCACGAGAATACGAGCATGAAATTACATTTTCTCTCACTCCCCCTTTTTTTAATACGTTCTTCAGTCCTGCCTTCTAACTCTTTTCCCGAAGGGAACGAACCATTCTAAGAGCGGGAGGGGTGGTGGCTTGCTTCTTCTGTTGAAAAACGGAGGTGGGGTACCCTAATGGGCGGGACTGATTGTTGCTTGGGTTAAGCTTGGGGGGGAGGAGAAGGAGGGCGCTGGATCCTGTCCGGCTCGGAAGGGAAGACTCCGCTGAAGCAAGTGACGGAAAACGGATTTCTGGAAGGGGCTCGAAGAGAGAAGGATGTACAGCAAGCTCGAGGACGCAGAGGTGAGTGTGGAACGACGCTGGGACCCGGGCAGCTTTTGTCCTGCGCGCGGGAACCAGCGGAGGATCTGACTGGGTGGAAAGGCAGGGAAAGGGGCATCGCTTGAGAAAGGATCCCCTCGCTTGAATCCGCGGAGTCCGGAAATCGAGCAAGCAGTGCCGGAGGAAACGTTTAACACTGGTCCCTTGTTTCTCCCCATCCCCCTCTATTTACCCTCTGGCATTACTATTTTAAAGCTCAGACTCTTCGCACTTCTTTCTTTCCTTCCCCGCTTTGCTTTTATTCTCAGGAGGCAGCCAGTTTTGTCTGAATTGGGCTGAGTGTTTAGCTGGGCGGTGCTTTCCATGGATTTTTTTTTTAAAAAAGGATCTTTCCGTCCTTTTCTTTAGCAATCCGGGATGCTTTATTATTTTTTCCCCCTTTCCCAGTTCCGCACATGTCTGCTGCCGGATTGCTTAGATTAGGTTTCCAAGCTTTCGGATTAAAATGGGACAGCCAGTGTTTGAAAACCGAAGTACTGCTGACTTGGTGTAACTGTTCCCCTTCGCTGGGAATAATGTGCTAAGCAAAAGATTTGGCTGGATCCCCTGGAATTGAGGAGATTAGTGTTTGCCTTGAGACAGATTTTATGAAAATATAGAACTAAGCAATTTTCTTTCACCCAGGTAGCAGTTGATTTTTAAGTACTTCTTCCCCCAGGGATTCCTTGCTTGCTATGTGTTCCTCTATTAGTTGTGTTTGGGAAAAAAACAAAGCTTTTTAATATACTTTATTGCCTCTCTCTCTGGGAATTTTTAATACAGCGAAGTAGGTTTTCCAATAGTGGAAATTAAAATAGAGCAGGGGGCATTGCTCTACAAGAAACCAGTAAATGAAGATGTATATTCACTGTAGACAAACATGTGCATTGATTCGTTTGTTTGTTAAATTTATATGACCACCCATCTCACTCAAAGTGACTCTATGGTGTACAATAAAGCCAACAATCAAAAGATTCTA
Source organism: Stegonotus admiraltiensis (assembly GCA_032468215.1). Lineage (NCBI taxonomy): Eukaryota > Metazoa > Chordata > Lepidosauria > Squamata > Colubridae > Stegonotus > Stegonotus admiraltiensis. Next base: position 266,629 of record JANHZT010004278.1, on the reverse strand, counting down.
CAAAACCACTTACATTGTATGAGAGAAGAGGTAGAAGCACATTTTTCATATTGCCTAAGAGCTAAAAGGGCAGCAGTTTCAGGCTTAGTCTATTCTAAGCCAAAATAGGTTTTGGTGTTCTTTTAGAAGAGCTGAAGCTAATGAGGTTGGAAGGAAGCTTTTTGACTTTCTCCAGTGATATCCTTCTGCAAGTCCATCATAATTTCTCCACTTTGCCAAGTGGTTTTTTGGCACAGTGAGAGAAAGATAATTTGGGTGAACAAAATGACCAATCACATCTTTGTGGTGCTTTATGAATTGGAAACTTTTTAGTCTGTTGGCCTAATGTAGTCTTACCATGTTGACTACTTTATCCCATGGAACCTTAAAGTAGGCTCCCTATGTTTCTTCTAAATCCAACATGTCATTTGTTTGAAAACATGCCTGCCAGGATAATTCCAGTGAAGTTATAAATCTTTAGAAAGTAATAAATCTGTTATTCTTTAAGGTGCTATAGATGAAATTAAGCATGTGGGATAAAAATGGGGCTCTGCATCTAGTCTAATAGATGGATTCTAAGATCTGGGAGGCAGATCTTTAAATTTTATGACTCTAAAACTGCAGGATTGCCTTCCTAATTCAATACATAAGAACTGTTTGGGGGGGGGTTATGCTATTGCATTTTATAAATGGGAACTTGTGCAGGAGAGATACTGAAATAACTTCATTTTCCTATGGAAGAAATACAGAGAACTGTGAGGCATTTCAAACAGTTACTATTGTTATCCACAGTTGTTTTAGTAACATCTAAACAACTATATGTGTAAAAATAATGGTAAAACATTCTGCATCTTGCAAAGTAGTGGACAGAATAGCAGTTATATATGAAAGCTATTATTATGTCGCTGTTAGATTCCCTTAACTATTGTTCCAGTCTACCAGTGTTTTGTAGGTGACTGATTGGTAATGCTGGTCACATGTACTGAGCAGAGCTTTAAATATACACATAATAATTAACTGCCTTGCAGAACTATGTTAACTGCCATGGAAAGCAAGTTACAGAGCTTTGATGTCAGCTTGATTCTTGTTCCTACTTTGACACAACTAAATGGGAGGTTGAGAGGGCCTCTTTCTTGGAATAAATTCTTGAAGTTTTCTAAAATCAAAACTTTAGTAGCTCTTCCTTCAAAAAAATGTGTGGGTAGGGGGAGATGGACTTAAATATTCTAAATCAAGGAAAAACTTCTCTTGAGCCTGGCCTTTAGAAGATAATAGTAAGTTGACCCAAGATTGCTTGGGAAGCACATCTTGTTCTGTAGCCTGTGCCTGAGGCAGTGGTAGCCTATTTTACATATCATTCCCCTGCTGATAAAGGAAATAAAAGTTACAAATATTTCAGCAACATATTTAAAATGCTCTCAGAATCTCACACTTTTCAAGGACCAGACATTTGCATCTAGAAATCAGTGTATTTTTCTTCCATCAATATCTTTTTTTTATAGTACATTTATGTCTTTCTTATCAACCTTTCAGATGACAATGAAGCCGGAAAGCTACAACTGCACTGAAAAAAATGACTTATGACTGTTTTTCACACTTACAACCATTGCAGCTTCCCTTTGGTCACATGGTCAAAATTCAGACACTTGGCAGTTGGCATGTAATTATGACAGTTGCAATGTCCTGGGGTCATATGATCATCTTTTGCAACCTTCTGACAAGAAAAGTTAATAGGGAAACTGGATTCACTTAACCGTATTAACTTAACAGCTGCAGTGATTCACTTAACTGTGGCAAGAAATGTAAAATGGGACAAAACTCACAACATCTTTCTTAGCAGCAGAAATTTTGGGCTCAATTCTGCTTCTAAATCAAGGAGTATCTATAATTAATATGTGTCCACAACTTGCTTTGCTAAATATATGTTTAAGATCTAATGGATTGTAAAGAATTACTCATGACTAGAAAACCCTCTGACTCATTGGGTTATCCTTTGAAACAAAGGTATGTAGTGCAGTCTGATATCAGAATGAATATTAACTTTTAAGCCAACCACATTTTTTTTACTCCCAATGCTGCATGATCCTATATATCAAGTATATAACATAAATATAAAAATAATTGTAATGGCAAGCAAACTTTAAGTAAGTCAGTATTTACTTATAGATAAACAAAATGATCATATATGGGCAAAAAAGTAGTGGGAACATGAGTGATCTCCACTTTCTAACGGCTTCCCTGTTCACTTTGCTTATAGAAAGATAGAAAAATCATATTGGCATGACTGTGAGATGCTGCAATGGCCGTAACTTTGTAAATAAAACTAGTCTGAACATGGAGATGTCAATTCCATAAGAGAAATGAAGCCCATTTTTTGTGCATTATTTAATTTAGCAGCCTGGATTCAAAAGTTGTGTAATGCACCATTTGGGCTAACTTAAGGGGACAAAACAGACAAACAAACAAATAAATATAGTTTTAGTGTAGGTAGGTAGGTAGATACAATGCAAAAAAAATTCGGTGCAGTAAGAACTACTGATCCACAAAGGGACTTATTTCTGATATATTGCTATTCAAGCTACTTTCATAGAAATGCATAGGAGCCAACCCATCACAGCTCTCTAGAATTGTCTACATAAACCAGGGATGTCAGACTTGCAGACCACCAGCTGGATATGTCACACACTGGCCACGCCCATCCCCAGTTTAGCGAAGGGGAGGAAATTGTGATACATCACATGACAACGTGACATTGCGAGTTTGACACCCCTGACATGAACTGTCAGACTTTGTTGGAATATTTTAACAAATATTTAATATTGAATTAAACACAACTTCCTGTGTTGTCTCAATCCTGGTAAACTTGCTAAACTAAATTCTAGATAATGGAAGCACTAGCAAACCAATTAGGAAAAGTTGATGAAGCTGCCTAACTATAGTTAAAATTAATCACAAGTTAGAGTTCACATGAAACACTTGCAATCTGCTGTCATCTGGAAAGGAAGAGAAAATTAGGTTTAGACCTATATGAGAAATTATATAGGCTTTGGTTGTTCTGTTTTCTTTCCCTTGCTTCATTGTACTGTACAACAGGCAGAAAACTCCTGCAGCCACATAGTTCTTCTCATATTTGCTGCATTCCATCCTCTGAAAATGTGCATTTACTAACTAAACAGAGATAGTAACTTTTCCTCAGTCTTAAAGCCTGAAAAGAGTTGGCTGTCACTGGAAGATTTTTATAAAACTCTGCCAAATGGGAGAATAATTTACAAGTGGGGCTGGGGTGGTCACTGTTTGGGAGAAAATGGTTCACCTTCCACTTTAAAGTGTTCTGCCTGTTCCTTGAATAATCACTTCAGGCTTTGAAATAATTTTAGCTATTGTGAATGAAGGGAATGTTTCTGTGCATGAAAGTGAATATGGTATGAATTTGAGAAGATTGACAGGGGCTATTTGCATATCTGAGCCACTTTATTGGTGGCATCTCACCTTATAGCATACTGACCTAGTTCCTCTTTTAAGCTGAAACAAGAGTCCATCATTTATAAATATGTGTATAATCCCTATTGAATTTATGCCACTTTTTTCACTTGTGGTTGATTTTATTACTTACATATTGGTAGAAGTTAATTTTTTTTGTTCCTTTAAGGCAATAAAATAGTATGCTTGGTTAAAATTTCTTATTCCGTTGAATTTTATTTTCTTTAGAAAATGCAAATGCAAATGATTATCTTAGTATCTTTCAGAGAAAGTGGACTGACAGAATTCTTTTGATAAATATTTATAAAGCTATGGGAGTTAAACTCTTGTTTTCTACTAAATATTCTAATATGTAGGAACATAAATATGTTTAGACTAACTTCTCTATGAACTCATGCCTATTTAAGGGGGAACATGAATAGACGTTTTAGCATTTGTTGTACTTTCAATTATTTATGCCTGTTTTAGATCACTCATCTATGACATATATTTTCAATGCAGCAGACAAAAAGGGGAGTCATTTAAAAATCTTTGGTGAGAGCACACTTCAACACGGCATAATAACATGAAGAAGATGGGAGTGTAGACATATGCTGCAGGTCTTCTCTCAAGAAGGCCCCACAGAATTCATTTGGCTTTGGTCCTAATTAAATGAATATAAGGTTGTAACCACATGTTAATAATGGGTTCCTGTGATCTTCCCTGTGGTCCTTTCAGATGACTCAGTAGCAATTTTTTTTTGCTTTTGTTTTCATCCAGAGTCATTTAACAAGTTTGTTGTTGCAGACAACAAAAAACATACAAGCAAACAAAAAAAAGTTTGCTTGTATGTATGTACGTATGTATATGCATATATTCCATCCATCTCACTGATACTGCAACTTTGGGCCACTTACAATAAAATAAAAGGTTAAAAAGTGATAAAAACCATTAAAATTAGAAAAATTGAATAGAGACGTTAAAAGTTAAAAATTAAGACAATGGACATTCTGGGGGTGAGAATGTGCTTTAGCCCATCAGCCAACCCCAATGTAATAGGTTCCTGTTTGGGGCCTCAGGCCAAACAGCACAGCCATAGCTCTTCCAGAAGGCCAGGAATGTGAGGGCAAACTTCACCTCTAATGGCAGAATATTCCAGAGGGTGGGGGACCAGGGCAGAAAAGGTTCTTCTGGATCCTGCCAGTCAAAATTTTTTGGCTGACAGGATCTGAAGTGGCCTTTTCCACTGGAACGAGTAAGGTGGGTTAATTCCATTGGGGTGAGGCAGTCTCTGGACTGTATGGAGCAGTCCATAAAGAACTTCAAAAGCAATGAGCAACATCTTGAATTAGATCCATAAACAGCCAATACAATTCGCATAACAGTGGTGTCACATGGGCCTCTAAAACAGTACACACTGTACCACTACATTCTGTACCAATTGTAGCTTTTGAACACTCTTCAAGGATAGCCCCATGTATAGCATGTTGTGGTAATACAGTTGACAGATGACCAGGGCATGACTGACTGTATGTAGGGCCTCATGATCCAGGAAAGGGCACAGCTGCCTTACAACATGAAGTTGCAGAAAGGGTCTCCTAGACATGACAGCCACCTATTCTTTGAGCAGGAATTGCAAATCTAGGAGAAGCCCCAGATTTTGCACTGGGTCTGTCAGGGATGGCACAACCCCATCCTGAACTAAGGATGATAAATCTCAGGTCTCGAAGCCCCTGGAACCCTCCAGCTGAATCATCTTGTCCCCACTCCCACCCCCATTCCAAGTTGTATTTCATTATAACTAGAGACCATCAAATTTGAAGGCTTCTATAATCCCCTGTTGTTTAATTGAAGGAAGAACTGCTTATTAATAAACGGAACCAAGAGAAAATGCAAACAAATGGTCAAGCAGATTTGACTTTTATTAAAGTCAAAGAGATGATTGCATGGATGCAAATACTGTAGATAACATTTTAAGTTGTTTTTTAGATTTCAGTTCTACACTAACACTGAAAGTATATTTATTCTATTATGCATCTCTTCTGTCGTCCTCATGTTCCTTGCTTAAATTGTTGGCTATTTCCAGTCTCACTTGCCTTTTGTCTCATAAGAGATTTGTTTGCTTTGGGTTTTTTTCTTTTTTGACGATTTTTGGATTTTAAACATATTGTATATAAACTAGAAGCAAACTGTAATATTTTAATATATCCTTAGTTTTTAAAGATATTTCAAAGTATTGTTTATTATGAGTTTACTGTTCTTGCGTTGTTTACAGGTGTCAGAATTTATCTGTTTTCATCTAATTTGGCTGTAATAATCCATCCCTTTTGGCGAGTAGCAACATGATGTCAAATAGAAGCAATCTTGCTTACCACAGTCTTATAACAGGTATGTAATTTATTTCTTATGGTAATGCTTCTTTAGCATTTAATGACCCAGAACTATGGATTAATTATGATGCAGTCCAAGTTAGACTAGGCTGTGTGCATGCTATCTCCTCATTAATTATCAAAATAACTTATTCACCTGTAAAATGTTCAGAATTGCAGTAGCTACAGGAGACATTGTTTGAATATATTCTACACAAGATAAACTTTGGTTTCCTATCCTAAGTAATATTGAATCACTAGTTTCTGCCTGTTTAAGAAACTAACAAGACAGCAAATACATTGTTTTGGTATAACTTTAATTAGCAAGTATTATTTACTAACATGTGAAATAGCTACTGTGCAGTGATAATTAATCAATTTTGACTCTAGTTGACCTACAGAGATTTCTTTTCAAAGCAAGCTGTTATGTTTGTATTAACCTGGAAGTGCCAATTAAGACAAAACAGAAATCATATTTATGACAATATCATAAATAAGTCATCATTTTTTTATAATAGTGTGGCTGAGTAAAATTAGCACTATTCATATTTTGCTTCTATGTTTGCTATGCTATTTTTTTAGATAAAAAATAGAGAGCCGGTTGTTAGGTTCCATTTTTTCATTATATTTTGGTTATGATGATGTACTATGGATATTTTTTTACTTATTATGGATGGCTGTACATTTTTATTGGACTGCTGTAAATTACTGTGAGTCTTTATTGATTCATCAGTATACAAATGGTATAAATACGGTAAAGTAATTTTCCCTGTTCCTTTATCTCCATTGAAGTCAATGGACTTAAAGTATTGCCTATAAGTACAAAACTTTTAGAATAACTCTTGGAATTATGTTTGAAACACATGAAAATATTTCAATCTCTGGAATTTCCCAGATGATTTAGAGAGCTGCTGCTAATCAAAATATACAATAGTGAGCAGGATTATTGCTTCCCCCTCTAAACCTCTTTTAAGATTCCATATATTTAAACAGAACCAGATTTGCAGATGCTCAAAATCTGCTTTCAACAGCTTAATTTAACCTTGGAATGAATATAGAAACAATAATGAGCAGTTTAGAATATTGTATGTGTTAGCGCTTTAATTAAATTATTCTTGTATGTGCTGGGTGGAGTAATACAAAGTTCTTGCTAAGGCACAATATTTTCCATGCTTTGTTCCCTCCCTCTTGCATATATATATATATATTTTAAATTACCACTGATAATTTGAAATACATTTCAGGAAAATAATGCTGTGGTTTTCGTTAAAGACCTGCAAAGTGGGGAGATTCTCTCTAGTACTGTAGGTCTTCTCCAAAGACAAAAATAATCAAAAGTAAAAACAGAGGATTTGAAGGTGAACATATTTCACCTTGAAATTACAACTGACTCTGCTAGCTTGATTAAATTATTTCTATAGTAGGAAGTTATTGATATCTGATAATTTGATTGCAGTAGTAAAAGCAGTTTTGATATTGTGAATTGACCATGCAATAAACCTTAAGACTATAGTCCTCAGTACACTTACATAAGAATTAATTTGTTGGACCCAATGGGATATACTTCTAAAAAGTCACGTATAAGATTGCAAAATTAACTTATTTACACCTTTATTTTTATGAATGCTGTCATAGGTTTCATCCAGATTCTAAGAAGTTTTCAACTGAGTTTTGCTTATTTTAATTAGTGATGGGGATTAAAGGAAATGAACCTAGGATCTTATATACCCCCTGTTGTCTGGGATTTTGGCATCAGAGAACAGAGAGCTATTAAATTTTATTATTTTTCTTAAATCAGCTTCTAACATCCTCAATAACGAAATTATGCTGGATCATGTTTTAGAAATAAAGTTTATCAATCTGGTAACTGTGATGAGAATGATCCAGTTGAATAATACCCCCTTGTAGATTGATAAGCAATAAAATTCCTTTTCATGTTATGGCATTGTTTTAAAATAGTTTTCTACTTGGTAGCCAAATTTCCCAATGATTCCAGAGAGCTTTGGAACAGGGGGAGAGATTGAAAAGCAATACTCAATCTATTCAGGAATCTTCTCCTTCTAATTGCATAAATGAGATGGCACACTGAGATATCTCCCCCTTTCTCTACAGTTGCATCTCTGTGTAAATTGGAGTGTAACATTATTTGTCATTGTTAACATTTACAGTTTTGAACTCTTTATTTTTCAGGATTTTGTGCAATAGGAATGTGGGTTGTTGTTGAAAAGGTTCATTTATATATAAAGTAGTACAAGGTTTTCCCATAAAAGGAAAGTGTTTGTGACTATGTGACTCTGAATATTATATATCACTAATTTAATGTCCACCCATTGCTTGTTGGGGGGCAAAATGAGGGAGACCATTATAAGAACAAATTTAAGTGGCAAGAATTCACTTAACTTAATGCATAAATAAATTATTCCTGAAACTGAGACAGCTTTATCAGGCTGTTTCTGCCTTTTATCCAATACAATCTATTACCTACTTGTAAGAAAGAATCTTGACCCTTCCCCCATCCATTCATTTTCTTTCTTTCTTTGCAGGCAGCTAAGATAAATAGCTTATACAGGAAATTTGTTTCTGGTGTACCACTAACATCATTGATTTGGTGGCGTCTCATCTTGCACAGGTCAATCTTGATACTTTTTGTATAACAGGGCTGTTTAAAACAGTAATACTTTTTTAATCCTGTGATTTGAAAATAGTTTCTAAAATTACTCATCTTTATATTCACTGTAATCAATGTTTCTACAAATTTGTTGTTGAGTTCAAGTTGTATGAAGTATGAATTGTAAAAGTACTGCAAGCTAGGAAAAGAGTGAATAATTCACTTGTTAAAACTCTCTCCTGTTCTTCTCTCTGTTCTTCTTTCTTTTTACAGATTCCAACAAGATGTTGGAAGAATATGGCCATATGCAAAACCAGGTGGAATTACAAAACACCAGTTTGGGAAAAGAAGTAGTTATGAATTCTCTTGAAACTGATCTCCAGCATATAATGGACAAACTCAGCCAGAAAAAATACTCGTCAAGTCTGAAATTAAAAACAAATGAAGACTACTCTGGTTCTTATTTAACTCTCTCCCAGCCTCTGGCACCTAAATTGAGCCCTGCATCCAGTGTTAAAAGTATGCCATCTGTTTCCAAAATTCAGGGAATCAAACCTTTGGCTTGTGAGAACTCTTATCTTTCAGATAAAAATGCTTCTCTAAAGCATATGGGTCCCATTTCAGGCACATTCTCATCGTTAAGTGGGTGCAGCCTTGGAAAGAAAGACGTCGATGTTTATGCTACCAGGGAAAATGAAAAACAGTTTGGACATCCAAGTAAATTTCCCTATTCAAAGTACAGTCAGAAGAATAAATCTCATGATAGTGTCTATTTCCCAGGAGCACTGGATGGGTGGAAAAACTCTGGATCTCTTCTTACAATGTGGAATGGGAATTCAGGAAATGATATCATTATTTCACCATTCAGCAGCTCTGGGGCTGCCAGTATGCCTTCTAGTCCAAAACAAAGCAGGAAAATGAATATACATGACATTATGTCCGTTCAGGCTAGGTCAACTAAACAAAAGGATTCAGCAATGGAAGCTCAGGGGCCTAGAACCAGAAAATATCCAGGTGGTTCATTGAGCCACATGGGAGTTTATAGTCGGTCATTGCCCAGGCTTTATAAACCAACAGAAAACCAACTCACACCACTGAGTTTACCACCCAGAAATTCTTTTGGGAATTCCAAAAGAAAGAAGACTATTGAAAAAGACCTTCTACCTCAAAATATACTGGATGCTGACAATTACCTTCATTTTTCATCTTGCACTTCAGGAGTATTGCCATACTCAAACTTTCCACCTGAAGTGAATTCCTATGTAAATTCAACTCTCAGTGTTCCTGCAAGCCCCCGGATAGCTAGAAAAATGCTTCTGGCATCTACTTCCTCATATGCATCTGATGACTTTGATAGGGTTGGATTGTCAGGAACAAGCCCTAATAATTCATTTCTTCCCTTTGATGCTGAGAGAGGGTTTCCTGCAAGAAGAAGGATTTCCAATAGCTCCATGGAGTTTGATGAAAAAGATTTGGAAAGCCACAGGCAGACTCCTTCCATTCGGGAGAGAAAGAGCAGCATTAGTTCTGTTTCTGGAAGAGAAGACCTAATGGACTACCACAGGAGGCAAAGAGAAGAAAGGCTGAAAGAACAGGAAATGGAGAGACTGGTAATATATTTTTTTTCTCAGTTAATTTTTAACAATGTTTTGCTATTACTATATCAAATATTACCCTTAAAGTTACTTATTATGTGTGCAGCTGTTGTAGTTTACAATGCAGGTGTTTGATTTTTCATATGCGTCAGTGTTTGCCAGCATGCAAAAACTGGTCAAATCACATCATGTTTTAAAATCTAAGCAGTGCAACGAAGCCATCTATACAGGGTAGGAAATTGAAAGGAATTTATGGTGCTTCGACTTGTGTGTTCTAACAAAATGATCAGGTACTTATGAGCCACAAATTATATCCTGCAGGTATCCAGTACTTCAGAAAAAAAATGTTGATGACACTGTTGTTTGCATTGGTAAGATATGTAAAACATGTTTCCCACCTAAGTTCTATAAATCATAGTCATAGGTATTACTTCAACAGAGAATATTTCTTTTTTGGCTTAAATGGTATTTATTTTCAAAATCAGTATATAAACTTAAGCCGGCTCTATCCTTTTGTAATTGCATGTGCATTTTTTCTAAGCCATTATTATTGTCATCACTTTGCTTTTAAATTATCATATACAGATACATACATACATACATACATACATACATACAGGTAGATAGGTAGGTAGGTAGGTAGGTAGGTTGGTTGGTTTTTGGTTGTTCGGGTTTTCT
>JANHZT010004278.1:219965-250108 GCA_032468215.1 Stegonotus admiraltiensis | reverse complement strand
ATGGAAGGCTGAGTCGACCTTGAGCCTGGTGAGATTTGAACTTGCAGTAATTGCAAACAGCAGATGTTAATAACAGTATAATAACAAAATAAGTTTTGGTTGAACATTGGGACAAATCGTATCAGTAAAAGCTATTTAACAATGAAAAATTATCTTGAAGTTGTTTAAATAGACAAGATGACCATTTAGCAGAAAGTTGAAGGAGTGGATTTCACTGAAAGATGATTGAATTAGATGATCCAAGGTCCCAAGATAATTTTTCATTGTTAAATAGCTTTTAGTGATACGACTTTTCCCAACGGTCCCTTCCAATATTTTATGATTCTATTAATAAAAAAGAAAAAAAGTACTTAAAATTCTGTTAGAGTACATCTCTCATGTTTGACTATTATTTGAAAGTTATTTTCCTATCACTTTCATTGCAAACAAGCAACTAATTTGATGACCAACCACTCAGATCAGCTATCTGTATTTTAAAATACAATACTCTACATAAACTATTGGCTATGTATTTATATATACATATTTGAATTGGCTTTAGAAACACAGTTTACTGTAAATTTGTAGAATGAAAGTGCCATGAAATAAGGAATAGCTGGAGTCCTGTGATGAAAATAGATACCACAAAATAGCAGCCCAAAGAATTTCCTGCACATAAGTTCTCTGATATCACGTTGTGCACTTTGAAATAGAAATGATGTAATGTAACAAGTTACCCAATTACTACTGTAGAAGTGATTAAAGCCAAGGGAAGTATATTTCTTGCTTAAAGGTAGAAGCATTTTTGTAAAAATGGGGTAAGCAGCAAGAATTTGTCGTTTCTTACTATTTTCAGCCGTGTGTGTGTGTGTGTGTTTTTTTTTTTTTGTACGTACACATGCAAGAGACAGGGAGAGAAACTTCGCTTTACCAATTTGTGTTTTTAACTGCTGGTAATGGTAGATTTTTTTTCCTCACTAAGAATCGTGCCAAGATAGCATTCTGTCCAAAAGTAAGAGTTTGGTACAAATCATTGTCAAAGTACACCTCGGCTGCATTCATTTGGAACTGGGCAGGGGAAAATATTTGTGTGTGGGCTACTATTTGATACATCCTGCATTCTGAAGGGTGAGTGAGGAAAAAGACCAAAACGAACATATCCTGTCGCTATATGTGGGGGTGGGCTCAGAGAACAAGCATTGTTTATTTCAGTTCTTAATTTCTGCAGTGAAGGTAGCATTAAAGTCAAGAAATAATGGCTGAATGTTGGTGTCCCTGGCCATCAGTCAGACGGAGCTTTCAGAAATGGGTTGGGTACTCCAAGGACTCGGGTTTAAGAGGAAGGGAACAAACACTGTTTAAGCAAAAGAAGAGAGAGCTGAAGGCTTACGGTGAAAATGCATGGAAAGAAGAAAGGAGTTTTAAGGTGCAAGGATTTCATTGTCATTTTATCTTTCTAATTTAATGTTTTGTTTAAAAAGAGGGAGGAAGGGAATTTAAATTAAGGGATAATTTAAAAGTATAAACTTAATTTTTAGTACATTTGAGCTTTTCTACATAGGTTAAGCAGATTTAAAAATCAACTGCGAGTTTAATAGTGAAGAGATTATTTTTTTTCTTTTAATAAAGAAGTTTCTGCATTAATTTCATAGATATGCAAACATTTGATTATTGAACTTGACACAATCCTCCAATTCCTACTAAAACAAAGGATTAAGTGGACTTCAGTACTTATTATGTCCATTTATTTAGGATTATACCCTTTGAACTCAGCAGGTTTTTCTTATTAATTAAGCAAAGGCTTTGATTACATCTAATTCCTACCAGTATACCTTCACTTTCTCTTACCTTTGCATTTAAGGAAAAGCAGAATTTGAATCCATTGTTTCAGGTTATCTTGGAAAATGAGCACCACTTTGAAATACTGTGAAGAATATGCATCTTGAGATGAAGCTTCTCAGTATATGTGTTCATTGTTACTGCTTTTTAATGCAGAGTAGTCTTTTATGGTACCTTAGCTGACAGATTGAAAAATACAGTCCATTAAAATTGTGACATATTTCACTTAAAGCTAGAAAGCTCTTGAGTTTGCAGTAGATTTTGTAATACTGTTATGTTGTAAAATGACTAGACTTTCTCAATAGGTATGATTCAGCAATACAGTTAGATGTTACTAAAGCGAAATTACCGTATTCATACAATTTGCTGTTTGTTTCTTTAGGCTAATATAATTTTGTACCATCTTAATTGCTTTCAGACCAATTATGGAAACACAAGAAGAAATTCTAAGGGGGTAGAGTATAAGGATATTGATTTTTTTTTTATTATACGTTTTTTAAAAAAATATGTCTTACATGCAGAAGACTTATGAAAGACATAATCTTTGAAGGGTTCTTCATTACTAGGTAACCACCAATAGAAATATAGAACAAAATTTGTTGCAGGCCTGAAATACAAAAGTATAATTGTCCAAGCTTGCATTAGATAATACTCATTGAAGTATTACCTAATGAGAAATTCCCGTATTAAAACAATGAAACTGAAGCTATAGATATTTATTTATTTTAAACAAATTTATAGGCCACCCAATTCACACACATTGATTCTGGCTGATTTACAACATTAAAATATAAAAGTGTAAAACCCCATAAACGTCCCTTCCATACTCATTCCAGCCACTTGATTGACTCCATATCAATGAAGGGTCCCCAGATCTCCTGACAAAACTACATATTCAAGGTCTTCCAGAAAAGTAACAAGGTTTTATTTTGTTAAGTAATTCAGTCATTGGGAGAATGATATTCCAAAAAGAGGCAGGCACCATAGAGAAGGACTTTTCCTTGGTCCTACAAGTTGTGTCTCTATAATGGATGGGCCTACAACATACCGTTTCCTTCCTGCTCTGGAAAGGCAGGAGAGATGTGGTCCTTCAAAAGATCTTACTGGAAAAAGAGGAATATGGGGGAAAGCAAGGGAAGACAAAAGCACACACAGAATTTCAAAGCAAAATCAATAGAGTCAGCATAGTAAAACTAGATATTTCCATGAATAGTCTTGACTTAGTTAATGCTCACGGTTTACTGTGGACTTGGAAGAGATAATCTGTTATTTCCTTGGATGCCATAAGATAGGCCTTTGTTCCTTCTTTTGTACTTCTTTTTTATGTTAAGAAATGTCTTCAGTTTTACAGAATGGAAGAAAATGAAAGCCATTGTTTTACTGTCATTTTGCACAATTGAATATTTATCAATATTTTCTGCCCATCTCATAGGTCAAGGTAACTCTGAGTGCCTTGAACTGCGAACTATATTCAGTCTTTGATTTTACGAGTTTAGTAATAAATTCTAAAATAAATGGTGGGTTGGAGGTTTGAAACTGCCTTTCTTAAGGCCCTGTGATTGAATGGTAAAGTGCTAGCCAATTTTCACTGATAGTGCCATTCTGATCGATCATTGGATTCTGATTATCCATTAATACTGAAGTTCTCCTTTAATCTGTATATTAAATATCAATATTAATAGTTTAGAATAAAGTTTGGTTGACATTGGTAGTTTGCATGCCTGAAAAAATGTTACGATGCCCACAAAATATGTGAATGTGGTATATATTCTACTTTTCATTATTTGTTTCAATATTAGGAGCGCCAGAGACTAGAGACCATTCTTAATCTTTGTGCAGAATATTCCAAGCCTGACAATGAACCTGCCACAGTCACTACCGTAGCTGATGTTCAGAAAATTAATAAAGAACTTGAAAAACTCCAGTTGTCTGATGAAGATTCTGTCTTTGAAGATTCTCAGATAATAGCAGACTCAAGATTCAGAGATCATTTGCAGCTTCCAGCTGAAGATTCTGATTTCTCTGAATTCAGTGATCTTGGACAAAATTCTATGGGTTTCTTTTCCTCAAGAGGAATCAGAACGAATAAACATTTAAATGGCAACAGGACAAGTTCACCTTTATCTTCTGCTTTCCTGAAGGATGTCACTGAATCTCCCTATCTAAGCATTATGTCAAAGGTAAATACTTTCCTGGCAGAAGGATCATAGATAAGTTTTAACTGTAGGTATAGTTTGGCAAACAGCAATACCAGACATACTTAGTTTTTTTTTTTTTAGGACTGTTCCAAAGACTCTCTTTTGGAGGATGGGTGGGAGACGGAAAGACAGTTTTTTTCTGGAGGCAGCCACAGATTGCAGTGTAGTTAGTGATTGATTATCATTATCAATACACAAAAGAAAGCTGTGTAATTTTCCGGTGCCACTTCTTTTCAACAAAATCTGCTTTCCAGAAAATATATCTTCCTTTCATATGACAGGAAGGAATCATAAGCACCATCACACAGATTGCAGTTATAATCTGTTGGGGTGTAGCTAAATCCCCGTTCCCCCCCCCCCGGGGTAATTTCTCATATTTAGTGGTGGACTGTGGCTTTCTCTTTGTTGCATACTTTAAGAAAATAAAACCCGAGGAATATATTCTAAGAAACCTTTTATTGGAAATGAAAATAAAACCTTACTATCTAATTAATTACATTTTGGCAAAGTTCCCGTTCTGCCGGGAGAAGCCCTGGCAGGCGAACAAAGAAAGTACAAAGTGAAAGAAAGAATGTGAAGGAATGTGTACATGCGCAGTAGAGTCCAGAGATAAGACTATTCGGCTACCGTATGTCTTAGAATTGGAGCCCAGCTGACAAATACAAGAACGTAGTGACATAATCAAAATTAAAGAGGGCAGCATTTTAATTTTACATGTTGACATCTAGTTCAAACAGGTTGTCTCCAAAATTTCTAGAGAAAATGATCAAGATATGTTTTCAATAAGGGAAACAACATATCTCGAAGGGAGAATGTGTATCTTTTATTCCTTTCTTTTTTTCCTGATCAAGTCCATGTTGAGTCTTGATGACTGCTTGGACCAGTCCCTGTAGGGCTTTTTGGCCAAGATTTTTGGAAGTAGTTTGCTATTGCCTTATTCCTTGGCTGAGAGAATGTGACTGTGTAATCAAGGTTGCACTAAGGTGGAGCTAGAACTCATTGCCTCCCACTTTCAAGCTGTATTCCTTTAACCAAAGCATTGTAGGAAACACACAAAATAGGATTTATAGAATTACATTTTTAAGAACTTTTGTACCAAGCTTTGAAATGATTTAACAATAATTATGCTTTCTGCGTGTTTTTGTGTTTGTGTTTATTTTGTTCATAGAAAAAAAATGAATGAATATTCTAGATAGAATGTACCGTATGAGAACAAGATTACTTAATGTGTATTAGGTTACTATTATTTAATTTTAAGTTGGTTGTTTTTAGGAAAAGAAAAAAAATGGTAATTGCATGTTCATCCTTTAAAAGATCTTCTAATTATTGATTTGTTACAGTCACCAGAATGCATAAGCAATGAACAAGTAACTTCAGAACTTAATCAAATGGAAGAACAGCGCATTATAATACTAAATAACCTGGAAGAACTTGAACAAAAGATCAAAGACTTGAATGATCAGATGGATGAATCCTCCAGAGAGGTATAAGATCTCTTTCGTTTATTTCTGAATGATGAATTTTCATCTTTAAATATGCTATAAATTCTTGTTATAGAATCCATACTTAATTTCAAGACATTTATACAGATAATTAAAATAGCATTTCTCATAAAGAACATTCCATAACCACAAATAAAGTGAATATACAAAGAAATAATTATACCGGTTAACTTGGTCCACAATATTAAATAACTCCTTTAGCACTTTCCTACATGGAATTAGTCCTAGAAATTAATATGATTCAGATGCAAAACTAAGATAGGGTAGGATAATTAGATTTAGTAGTTATAATCTGAACTGTAAATTGGATACTGGTAAATTAAGACTTAATTTAAGCATCCCAGAGTTGTTTGGCGTAGAGATGAGCAGCATACTAATTTAATTAATTTAATAAAAAATAATAATTTGGGGCTACACTCTTGCTTTTCATTCTGCCAACGAAATTATACATATTAGTTCAGAATTAAACCCTCCCATATATGTTGGTATTTATTCTGTACAACATCTTTAAAGAAATGTACCCGTGATGATTAGTCAGTATTTACATTTTGTACATATAAGAACATTGCAGATAGATATCAATTTGAATTGACTACTCCTGGCAGTGATAGCTAATATAGCAATTGCTCTGGATACTGTATGATGTTCAGTAAATTGTACTTCTGAAAGCCCAGAGCATCCAAAGGCATGAGCCGTGATGACACAGTGGTTAGAATGCAGTATTGCAGGCTATTTCAGCTCACTGCCAGGAGTTTGATCCTCATCAGCTCAAGGATGACTCAGTCTTCCAAGGTTGGTAAAATGAGGACTGAGATTGTGAGGGGCAATACGCTGATTCTATAAATTACTTAGAGAGTCCTGTAAAGCACTATGAAGCGGCATATAAGTCTAAATGCTATTTGTAACGTGTCCTCTCAATCCATTCCTACTAATTTTGGCCCAATTATGTACATTTCCATTAATTTTATTTTATTGCAATCTTACTTTTGCTTCAATGTGCTAGTGCAATGATTTGTCATAAGGAAGTTCTTAAACTAGAAGAGCTATACATTCTATGAAAATAAGCTTGTTGAAGTTTGATTTAAGCATTCAATATTTTGCAGCATTTTCTGTTTGTTTAAGTATGCCTATCTATTTAAAACATGTTTCTTTCTAAGGACACTGTTTGTATTCAAATGTATACCACATATAAATAAGCTTTCAAGATATACTGTATGTTGGAATTACTTTATGAAGAAGATTGAGGCAGAGAATTATTTTATGTTCTTAGATGGATATGGAATGTGTCCTGTTGGAAGCAGAGCAGAAATCTGAAACAGCTGAACTGCTGAAGGAGAAGGAAATAGTAGATCATTTGAACAGGAAGATAGCAGAGTTGGAGAGAAATGTCATTGGTGAAAAGGCCAAGGTAAATAAGTGGATGATACCACATTTTTTCCATAGGATTGGAATTTTAGAGAGAAGGATTTTTTTTATAAAAAAATCTCATGATACATTGTTTAAAATTAAAAGCAGAAAAATGTTGCAAATAATTAAAACACAATTGCTGATTTTCCAAGTTTGTGGAAAATAAAATAGAAGTATAAATTGATACTGACATTGATATTTACCGTATCAGATAATAAAGAAAATAAATAGTATCTTGCATTATAAAAATTTTGTAATTTAAAAAATTATATAATTTTACAATTATATAAGAATGAAAGAAAATCTGTAATTTAATACATCTTAAAATATATACATTTTATATATGTATAATTCTCTTTCTCTCATAATGAAAATATATGAATTAAATAGTTTACTTTGCATTCTATACCTATACAATTATTTAAGATTTAATCTTACACTTTAGGAGATTTTGTCATAACATAATTTAACATTTCAGACAGAACCTTCTAATGGGGATGATGAGATGGAATTCCTGCACTAAGCAATTGGATTGGACTCAATGTCTAAATAGCTACCTCCTACTACTTATTTCCATTTCTAAGTGATGCACATTAGTTACGTGTGTGATATATTCTTATAGCCATAATTTTGGCAATAATGTAATGCTAGTTACAGTATGTAAACAGGAAAAACTCCTACAATCTAAGTGATAAATGAGCATCAACTGTTTAACTGTTTACAATTAAATATTTGTAAACTTGAAGAAGAGCAAAACTGTCAAAATGCTGAATATATCTCATAGGCTCATCATATCATATATGGCCATTAATTGTACTACCTACAGTATCTTGGGAGGGAAAAGAAATACAGCGTATTTATTAAATTTTAATGGATTATCTAAGGGTTAAAGAGATATGCAGTTAGAATGTTACTGCTACATAAAGAGTATCTAAAGGAAAACCCAGAGAATATGAGGGTATGTTTTTCTCTTCCTGCTATAGTTTTGACAGCTCTAAAGCACTTGCATTTCTAAGTAAATTCCATCGCTTCTTTTGAAAAGCAAACAGCTTGGAAAAATAATTTTGGGAGATTGCCGGTCAAGGGTGAATGGTCCCTCCCCTAATTTTTACAAATAGGATCAAGTATCGTATTTTTCGGAGTATAAGACACACATTTTTCCCTCCTAAAAGAGGCTGAAAATTTGGGTACGTCTTATACTCCGAATGTAAACCCCCCCTACCTGCTGGCTCCCACCCTTTGGCGTCCGCATGTTCTCTTCCTGGCTGCAGAGATTGCCACCAACAATGGCTTGTGTTTTTGGGCTCCACGCGTTGCGCTTTCAACCTCCCAAGTGCTCCGCTTGAGACCCCTTCCAGGCTGTGGGGATCGCCAAAGCACACCAGCGCCGATCGTCGCCCGAAAATGCAACACATTTGGAGGCTGAAAATGTGACGCGTGGTGCTGAAAATGGCTATCCAGAACAGCTGCTGTCTTCTCTTACCCCTTTGCACTTTGCCTGCTTTAGTCACTGGAGCTCCCTCTGACGATCAGCTGTGCTTTAGCTGTGTTTTTCAGCCCCAACCTCAAAACCAGCAAGCGAACTAATGTGCTGAAGCTGACCAGGCTAAAGATGCTAGCCAGATGAATACTAGGTAGGCAGAATTTTTCCCCCCTATTTTACTCCCCAAAACTAAGGTGCACCTTATACTCCGGTGCGTCTTGCCTTTATACACAATGAAGCTTATTCTGGTCCTAATAAGCTCTGGTACATACTAATCTAGTAGTTCCTTATTTGATACAGCTTTTATTTCATGTACACAGAACCAGCTCACGTTCAGGATCTTCCCCATTCACTTCATGGAGAATAACAATATAATTTTATAGCAATAGCGTTGGTTTAGGTTCATAAATTGGATTACCAATAGAAAAGGAGATTGAATTACCTTGCACCATTCTAGAAACTCATTAGAATGTCTATACTATTCTGATTAGAGAGTCAAGGTGACGTTTGTAATTGTTGCTTAAGTTTATGTTTTAATCTGTTCTGAAGGCTTTCAGCATGTTTTTAAAACATAGAAAAAATAACCCTGCTTCAGTTAGGCATGCTTCGTTAATTTCCAGTAGTGAGGCATGTGCTACTCTACATAGCACATATAACTGGTGGGAAGATGTGAAGGCAGAGGATATGCTAATTTGAATCTTTTAACTCCCCTGTCCTGTTACTTGATACAGCTCATGAACTATATTTATTCATTAGTGATGAATGAATCTTATTGGCTTCCATTTCAGTTCCAGGGACAATTTAAAGTTTTAATGTGAATAATAAAATATAAGTTTGTCATATCCTATTGTTTATTCTTTTTAGAGGTTAGTTTTCAATATTATGCTCAGTAATTAAATTGTAAAAGTATTTTTTTCTACATGGAGTTTTGTAGAGAAAGATCTCTGAGAATATTTTGGTAATTTATTTTATATTTTTTGTAATTTCTAAAAGAATTATTAATAACTAGCTGTACCCGGCCACGTGTTGCTGTGACTCAGTCTGGTCCTTCCCCTGGTCTAAAAGAGCGAGGCTGAAATTCCAAACTCTCCACAAACATTTGGAAAAAAAGAAAATGGTCCTTTTCTGGCTACTGGGGTTGGCGATGTTTATAGGCCGCTTTCCCCCCCCACACACACACAAAAGCATATCCAGGGGTGGGGAGGGTGACACACTGAACTTGGTAGCCCCGTCCCTTCCGTGGGGGGAGAGAGTCGCTCCGAAGCCGTTTCCTTTGAAAATTCGTGGGGTTCATTCTTGAGTGAAGTTGGTTACGGTGGCTTGCTACATGGATCATAAATGGATCGTAAATCAGAAACTGAAATGGAATCGTAAAATATTTAGTATAGCGTGTGTTGCTTTTACGTCCAACAGATGGCACTGTTTTTCCAAAAAGCATGTTTCTACCTGTTACAGGTGTGACATCTATATAATATAGGTATATAAAAACACGCGCGTAGTCGAATGCAACGTTGTGTCAAAGGTTCAAAGCAATCGGTGAAGAACTTTTGGAGATTTAAGATTTTGAACAAACAAACATTTACATTTTTATTTATATAGCTTCCAAACAATAGTGCAATCTTCCAATATACATTTGTTTCTTTTAGATTGGAAACATCCACTTACTTCCTTGAAATAAACACAGCTGAATTCACTGGGACTGTTCGTTAGTAAAACTATATAATTTATATTAAATATTATCCTGAAACGGATATCATGTTCCTCCCAATTTCCACTTTATGGTTTTGCTTTTCTTTTCTTTTTTATAGTAATGTTATTAATGATTATAGTTACAACATAAAACTAATAGAAACTAAAAAGATAGGAGAATAGAAAGAGCAGAAGGTGCAGAAAAGAAAGAAAAAAATAGAACTAGAGAAGAAAGAAAAGTACAAATAGAAAAAGAAAAATATACAAAGAAGTAACTTACCATCTGTATCACAAATACCCTGTTTCCCCCAAAATAAGACATCCTCTCATTATAAGCCCAATCAGGCTTTTGAGCGCATGTCAATAAGGCCAAGCACTTATTTCATGGTTCAAAAAATATAAGACAGGGTCTTATTTTTGGGGAAACACAGTATAAATATTAGTAATTTATCACCTCCTCTTAAAATACAACAAATTGTCTATTCTTCCCGGATCCTATTCCCATAAACAAATCCATAAAACATCATCATTTCAATTTTGGTGTCAGTCAAAGTCCATTGAGGGTTACCAGAAATAATAAGACATCTGTTGTAACCTTGATCAAATAAGCCAACTTTACATCCCTTTCTTTTATAACAATCTTCTAAAAATTATAATCTTTAGGGTTCTCAGTTCTTTTTTCACAGAGCCTCTTTAATCTGCCATTTTTTTCCCTCCAGAAACAGCTCTTCTTTTCTTAACAGCTGTGATGTTTATTAGCAATTGGATGTTCATGAAGAGTGAAATATTAGATCTTATGAAAGATAAAACACTTTAGCTCATTAAAATGTAGCAGTTGTATTTGTACATTTGATAGCCTTGTGTTCAGGAAAAGGGTTAAGAACCCCTATGAAGTCTTGATCTGGACACCTGCTTGGTAGGAAATCTTGTTCGGATTTGTATGACGGTTGTAAAGCATGTGTTTCTGGGGTTTGTGAAATTCTGAAAAAACAATGCCACGAATGAAAACATACCAGATTTCCATCTAATTGATCAGCAGCTGCACTGGCTTCCTCTTTTATATGATTATTATTAATGGCAGTTTTTCAAAGAGACTGCATTTATGAGCAACTTTATCTGCAAAACATTAAAGCCTTTATATAGTACACTGTCAAGGCAAGGAAACTTTGTACAACTTTTAGACCTGGGTTTATGAATTTTTTTAATTAATAATCAATTTAATATTATTAAATTAATTATGAATTAACAGTTATAATTTGATATTATGACTGTTTAGACCAATGTTTCTCAACCTTGGTAGATTGAAGATGGGTGGACTTCAACTCCCAGCTGAGCTGGCTGGGGGATTCTGGGAGTTGAAGTCCACCCATCTTCAAGCTACCAAGGTTGAGAAACACTGGTTTAGACAATAAACCTATGACTTGTGAATTTATAGGTATACCTCTCCCTTGTCCTCTCTACCTTTATTCTGTTGTGCAGTATCTTGGCACAACATGAATCCAGAGATAAAGTGTGATATCAAAAATCAGGAAATCAAGTTAATGTGAGAATATTTTGTTTTGTTTTGTGTTAATACTTTGGAATAATTTGGAGCTCTGGTTTATCACAAGCTTGGCTATTCATGGTAAAGCCCTGATGTGACCAAGATTATAAGCAATACATTTACCTAACATAACATCTAAAGCCATGATGGTGAACCTATGGCACGGGTGCCACAGGTGGCACGTGGAGCCATATTGGTGGGCACACAAGTGTTGCCCTAGCTCAGCTCCAGCGCGCATGCCCCCACCGGCCAACTGATTTTCAGGCCTTCCAGTCCCACCGGAAGTCGGGAAATTGGCTCTTTCTGGCCTCCTGAAGGCCTCCGGGGGGGATGGGGAAGGCTGTTTTTGCCCTGCCTAGGCTCCTAGAAAGCCTCTGGAGCCTGGGGAGGTGGAAAAACGGGCCTACTGGGCCCACCGTGCCATCGCATGCCAAAAGCAAGGGGAAGTGTGTGGGGGTCACATGCGCATGCGTGGGAGGGCGGGGCGCATTGAATTATGGATGTGGGCACACACCCATGACCCCCCATGTGACCCCCGCTTTTGGCACGCGACGGCAAAAAGGTTAGCCATCACTGATCTAAAGCCTTGTTTTACAAAGCCTTGTATGATTGTCCAAGTGAAGTCTATTTGGGATGTAGTTCTGGAATTCTGGTATTTTATGGAAAGTATTGAATCATTTTCTAATGGGAATTTATAACTTTTGAGGGATTTGAAGTTCAGCTGATACAGGTTTTTTTTCCAGTTATACTGCTGGCTTAACAAACATTTCTTAAGCAAGTTTGAAGACTTTTGGGAGAGGGAGGACTACATTTTTCAAAACTGAATGTTAATACGTGGGAAACTACAACATTAAATTTGACAGTTTGCAATTTGTTTCTTGTGTAAAATACATCTTTTCCCTCCCTAAGAGTTTGTAGCTAATTCTTTTCACAGTAGAAAAAGCTTTGATATAAACTGAGACAAACAAAACAGGTGTTTCAAGTGTAATTTTCTCCAGAGAAACAGATTTCTTGCTTTGTTTATGTGAAGCAGACAGGGTTTATAGGCTCCTGCCACAGCTGGGAATCCAAGCAGGATTTGGATTTTGTTGGTGATATTTGATACAGTCACAGCTGTCCAAGGGAAAAGGACATATATTCAGGATGGATAGGGACTTCTCCCTTCTTCCTGCCTTAGGACTTCAGCAGGCTTCATTTCTCTTTTGCTGTTTATCTCCTGGCCAGGATGCTCAAATCTTCCTAAGAGCAAAGTTCCAGTGGAAGGGCAAAGAGATAGCTGCATTCAATCATGCATGTTCATCTGGGTGGAAAAAGGCCTACTGTGAAGAGGGGAAGGAAATGGAGAATGATAGCAGCAGCACTAAGAAGCAGAAGTTTGTTCTGGGCCAGTTCCCAGTTGAATACTTGGCTAAGCTTGTGGCTTCCTTTGAGGTATCAAAGGGTATGTAGAGAGATAGGCTATTCCATAATACCCTTTAGATTATGCATGTGGTCATCTCTAGGATTTCCTAACTATTAGAGAAAATAACCCAGTTCCCTTCTAGCATCACAAATTGCTATTCGATTTCTGATATATTTTTATTTATTTATTTATTTATTTATTTATTTAGTCGCATTTCTATGCCGCCCAACTCCCAAGGGACTCTAGTTTAGTTATAGATTTTTATGTTGCGTGTTTATAGCTGCATGCATTATCTCAGGCACTGTATTTTATAAATGAAATACACTTTGGGATTTGTATGTAATAATGAAGATATAAGTTGCTGTTTTAAAAGCAAAGTGCATGAAACCCAATGACAGGAATAAAATGGTATATAAATTTTTTTTTTTTTGAAAAATATATTGCAAATATAATCAGAATAATTGTATATGTATGGAGGGGATATACGTGATTATGTTGATTCTGTTCTGATCAGAGTTATATACCATCTAGAAATTGTGACTAACTTTTAGGGATAAGAGATGCAGGCAGTGTCTATTCCATTTTCCTCCTTTCGTTCTGTTTTATGGACATTCTATTTATAAAAGAAGTTTTAGAAATATATGTATTAAATTAATAAGCAAATTGTATAGGCACAGCATGCATACATGTGGATTACAGAGTTTATATAAAATATCTACTGTATTTTTAAAAAAATACTTTGAAAAAACTTTCCAAGGTATTGCTGTTTTAAACCCAAGTATCCATATGAGGACTTTTAATGATTTTTTTAAAACGGAGGACAATAAACAATTATATTTGTGTCTTGATACAATTCTGGCCAATGTACACTTTTATGTGTATAATTAATACTTATTAAATAACCCCTTAATTCCATAAGGGTTTGCTGGAAATTGTACAACTTACAGAATTTAGTCTTATTTTGCAAAACAGATATGTCTTGTGTTCCGTAACATTTTATTCAGAAAAAAAATGTCCCATTGTATCTGTCTGTAGCACATAACACAGTAAGTGTATTATAGGGTAGTGGAATAAATCTTCAATATCTGTGTTTATATGGTGGTCACTGTCTGTTCAAGATAGTGCCCCTTTTTAAAAAAACAACACCCTATTCTTTATAAATGTGTTCCTGTTGTATAGAAGACATTAATTCTGATCTAACAAAATGTGTGTCTCCAGTCTTAAGAAAAAATAGGAAATGGCTCTTCCATTAGGCATTATATTTCCTTGTCTATCCATTACATGCAGCTGTTAACCTTCCAAATTAATGACTTCCCTTGTAAGATGAGCTCAATGACATCCTTGTATTTAATATCACTGAACAACAGAAGATGCTAACTTTTCTCTTTAGCTTCCTTGTTACCCTGGCAAATGAAATGTTTGAATGAGAAGCTCTAAGAATTCATAAAAGTACCAAGAGTAGTTTATAGGATTATTTTTTGTTTTTTAAAGCGTCAGTAACATTCTGAAAAATTAAGATAATTTTCAGTTTTCATTGCCAGTGGAACAAATACAGATACTTATTTTTCATGAAACAAAAATTGACTAAACAATTTTTAAACTTATAGCTGTAAAAAAACTAGCTTTGCAATGGATTTTTTAAAAAGGGATCTAGGAAGATCTAATGAGCTATTAAGCCAGCAAGCTTAACATGTGTTATGTGCAAACTGATAGAAATAGTAATCAAAGAAAATGTAACTAAGCATGTAGACAAATACACCTTAAAATCAGCATGGACCCTGTCCAATCAACCTGCTTAAGAACATTTAGGTAGGCTAAGGTTAGCTTTAGTATTATTCAGCAGGATTATTGATATTCTCTTATGTTCATCAATACTACTACAATATAAACTGAAACTTAACAGTATGGCATCCCCATGGAGTCCTAGGAACCCTTAAATTAAATATTGAATCAATGTGCTTTACATTATAGAAAATTGCTTATAAATCAGAGAAAGAGAGAGAATGACTTTTTTCTGCTGGTTTGGACTGTTCCACAGTATTTTTCTTTTCAGTATACCATTAAAATAAACAGTTCTCATTGATAGGGCAGCTGTGGAAGTGTGTAAAACCCTGGTAGACAGCTGTGAGATATTGGCTTAACTCTTCTGCTTTGTACCAAGTTCTCTGTTCCCAAAACTTTTTCTTGCTTTATAGGAGGAGAATATGAAGATATGCTTGTTATGCCCCATACCCTTTTTCTTGGGACATATGAAAGTAAAAAAAGGATTAAAGGAAGATTTAGCTATGAATGAGGAAATTATGTGACTCATAATCAAGTTTAGGGTCAAAAGAAGAAAATTAGAAAAAAAAAAGATAAAGCAATTCGGTGAAAAGTTAAGAAAGATGCTTCTTAGAAATCTAGCACATTGAAATAAAAATATTTTATTCTTCCCATTGGAGTTGCACTATCAGCAAACCTATTGCAAAAATCATAGGAGTATTCAGAAAAAAAAGAAACCTTTAGTCATTTTGTACAATCATTCTATCCATTTTAGTAATCTTATTTGCCAGGGGAAGTTAAACCTACAAGGGTCTATTGACAGTGGAATAACACCAAATATCTGGCTAATTTGAGTATATAGTTGATAAAATATCAAGTTTTTATGGATTTGTAGTCTTTTTAAAAAAAAACCAAACATGTTTATGAGAAATTTGTAAAGTAATGTAACCTTAAAATTTAGTCTGCTTTGATTTGGGGTAAAATAAATCTACATGACTATGGAAAAATGTTTTGCCATATTTGAGACTGGAGCTAATTGGCTTAGAATTTGTGTTATCTGATCAGGATAGGCTTCCTTCAGCTAAACTAGTTTTTTCCCCCAGCATGTCTGATCACTGAAACAGAATTTCCTGTCCCAAACCACTTATTGTTGAATGATCTGTCTTTCTCTGCTTATATACTGCCTTAAGGACTACTTATCTCTTTGTCTGTTATCTTTATGTCATCGCGAATAATACCTGTTTTCTTCACACTGGAAAGCATGATTGTCCAACCTTTTGGCTTGCCTGGGCCACATTGAGTGAAGAGGAATTGTCTTGGGCTGCGTATAAAATATATAATTAATGTATATAAATAACAAACTTTCTTAATTTTGTAATATTTTTTATTATCCTGTTGGATTGCATTACTTAGTTGTCCAGGGCCACATGCAGCCAATGGGCCGCAGGTTGGACACATCTGCTGTAAAGACTTTGCCTGTTTTCCTTCTATCATTAGGAAATTAACATGTTACCATTTCTGTTTCATCATAGCTAATGTATCATTGAACTTGAACACTTCATCTGGAACAAAACCTCAGAAATAATACGATAGCTCCTGGAGTATAATTACAAATCTAACTGTGACTTTGTTTCTGCTAATTAAGAATACATACAGAGAATGGAAATTAATTAATAAAGTTTATACTGGGAACATATATGTTCTCAAATCTGAGTATGGCTTTGTTAAAGATACAAGTCATTGTACAGTAATGTTTTATCTTCATTAATGTAAAGATAAGTTTGAAGAATTTGGAACTAATAAAATCCCCATCATAAGGTTCTTCACTTATGTTGTGATTATGACTTCCACAATTTCTGTTCACCATGCTGAGAGTTGTGATCCCCTATACATCTATAGGGAGCTAGGTTGCTGAAGATAGCCTTACATCACACAACATATAGTATGATTTATGGCAACTCTATTTATGTAACATTGTAACATAGAATTACCATATGTTCCAAACTACAGGACAGTTTCTCTTTGGTTACCATAAAGGTCCGTATCTTCTGAATATACCTAAGATTTTTTTTTATTATATGAGATTAATCTATTTTTTTCATATATAATGTTAAATATTAAAATATATATTCACAAGTATCTACAACAGGCTGACTAAAGCACCTTTTGGATATTCCCAGGTTGTTAAAATTATATTCAGAATATTGCGCTAATATGCAAAATAGCTACAGCCTACCAGCATGCAAAGCATTCTTTTGAAGCATTTAGCTCATTCCTTCTGTTTCACCTCTTTGCCCTATAGAATCACTAACTACTGCTTGGGTTTGAAGGTAATTCTGTTGTTTATTTTTCTGGCTCAAACTCCAGGAAAAAATAAAGCTTGATGCTGAGAGGGAAAAACTAGAAAAGCTTCAGGAGCTTTACTCCGAGCAGAAGACTCAGCTTGATAATTGCCCCGAGTCCATGAGGGAACAATTACAGCAGCAGCTTAACAGGGTCAGTAGCATGGATGTGGTGTTTCTTTAGTGATTGTAATTAGATCAAGCCCAAAGATTTCTAACCAAGTCTTTTTCATAGCTTCAGTGCTGATTTTCTATATTGCTGTTAATAACGTAAGTGCATGGTGACAACTAAACAGAATGTCAAAAGCTGGATTAACAATGGATATGCACTACATGCTTCAAAAATTATCCATCATCTAAGGCTTAGCACTCTGTGGCATTGAACACTAAAGATGTGTATGACTGAGTATGAGTGGAATTTTGATGTTTAATCAGATTAGGAATCTATAAGATTTATCTGTCTAAATGAGGAAAGAATTCTCAATTAGGCATGAAGGATTACTCTCATTGCAGCATTATAAATCTTAATTATGCATATTCATTTTAAAAATGAAGGCATGTATAAATTAAGTCCTTCCCCCAAATTATTCTTTTCTATTAAGATTGTATTTTCATCATTCCATATAATTTGATGACTGCTTTGTTTTAATTTTACAACCGTTGTGAATATAAATTTATAACAATAAAAAAGTAACATAGGAAATAGTGGGAGGTTTGGAAATATGGAAATGTCATCTACACTAGAGCCATCAAACATTTCCAGATCAGATTACTCTGGGAGCAAAATTCAATTTTGTTTTTCTTTCATGAAAAAGAAAAAAATGTAAAATGAAATTTGATTTAAAAAAAAAAGAAATCTGAGGGATGTACCTGACGTCAAGCAGCCTTGAACTGTTTATTCATGATACAAGCCGCAATTGTGCTCGTTCTAAACTGCAACAATTCTTCACATTGGCAACCCCTTTAATTTAATTTTAAGGTTTGTTTTCTTTTTTGAAGTGCATATTTAGCACTCACCTCTGTTCATGATGACTAGGCTAAAATAAAACAACGGATCTTGTCATTAATTTTAGGATGTACATGATAATTTTAATTTTAAAAAACATGCTTAAATAGACTTAGACTGCAGTTGAACTCTTTAGGATTTAATTTTTGTTTTGGATTATGCTTTATGTCATTCTATTCCTTTACGCAAGGAATGGAATGCCTTTAAAACTGATATGTTTATGTTTTCATATTGAAGGATGCAGACTTGTTGGAGGTAGAAAGCAAACATTTTGAAGATTTGGAATTTCAGCAGCTTGAAAATGAAAGCAGATTAGATGAAGAAAAGGAGAATTTAACACAACAGCTTTTGCGTGAAGTTGCTGAATATCAGCGTAGCATTGTCAGTAGAAAGGTAATTTTTTTAAAAAAGTTGATTAGGTTGTTATCTTTGAATAGTTCAGTTCAGTGCCAACTGATTGCAATTGTTAATCTAGCCAAAAACAAGTAATTTACTAACGATTCAGTTAATTGTTAATTTCTGGATTTGCCCACTAAGGTTTAGTAATTACTTAATATAGGAAAAATAATCTAAAGTATTATATTTCCTTTTTTTGTTTCTTAACAAGAAAGGTGTTTTTTTAATTTTTAAGAGAGATGATATCTTTCCCAGAAATGTATTTGTGTTTGTACATATGTTCCATAACTTTCATATATCCTCTCATAATTCTTCTCTTTTTGCTTACTCTTCTATTTTGGAGTAGTAGTAGAAGTAGTATTGATAGTGCCAGCTATTAGTGCTGCTGGAATATACTTGCAAGCATATTCCAGCTGTGATTGAAGTCCAATCACAGGACTTCTACCAATACAAAGAAGAAGAAAAACTTGTGAAATGTTACTGGTATACAACTTCTTCTGTAGTCTTCTCTGTAAATTTGACTTTCAAATGGGTAGGAACTGTATGAACAATATTCTAAAACTCATATTAAGTATGTATTAACATTATCTTTATGATAGGAAAAGGTTTCTGCTCTCAAAAAACAAGCCAATCACATTGTACAACAAGCACAAAGAGAACAAGATCATTTTGTGAAAGAAAAAAACAATTTACTAATGATGTTGCAGAGGGTAAGCAATTCTTCCTTGTTCTTCAAAGAACTTAATAAAATGTTAAATTACAAATATTATGTGGCTCAACTTCCTTTTTTTAAAAAAAAAATGTAAACATGTGTTAGTATTATACCATGTATCATGGAGAGGTCTGTAATATATAAAGTCCAATGAAAAAGTGAATAATGTATATAGTGAAGCCAACTGGAGCTGTGTTTTCCATAACAGTGGAATGTATATGAATCTTTACATTAACATTTAATAAAATTATTATTTAATAAAATAATAATAATAACAACAACAACAACAACAACATGCAGTGGGTTTGTTAATTTGTTCCCCAGCAGGTTTATCAGAAAATGTACAAGTGTATTTGTGTATATCATCAAGTGTTTGCTGAGGGAAATTTTGGTATTAAAGCCAATCCAGCAAACAAATTGAGAAGGATATCTGTATTGTTTATACTGTGAAGATAGAAACAAAAATTTTAAAAATGCATTTATGAACAATTTTCAGTTGAAACATCTTAAAAGTTTTTACAAATCTAGTTACTTTTGAAAGAAAAGAAATACAACTTAAATATTTGTATAACATATGTCTCAAACGTAACTCATTTTCTACAGGAGAAAGAAAATCTTTGCAATCTAGAAAAGAAGTATTCCTCACGATCCGGAGGCAAAGGATTTCCTCTGAGTCCCAGCAGTCTAAAAGAGGTAGTGTGAGATTTGGGAGAAAGGGTTTGAAACAATATGGTAACTGCCTTATTTTTCATATTATTGCAAACATTTCATAAAGTTCAATGAAACATGACTTGTACTTCCCTACTTCTTTAAAAGGTCATTAATTTTAATTGCTAATATTTTGAAGGTGGTCAGTTATTCTAAGGAGGATTTTCTAATAAAACGTGACATAGACATGTGCACTAAAAGGAAATATGTATTGTTTTGAACCACAAACAAACCATTACATTCCATATGTTCTGCCTAAGCTTTTGGATCAAGGATGGTTGGGCAAGTTCTATGGGTTTGAATGAAACAAAATCGAGAGGAATCGCAGATTATTTTAACAGGGCATATAGTATAAGGCTGTAAGTGTGGTGCTGAAATAATTGGCCTTCCAAACGGTCTTCAATTTCCTTAGATTTCATGTCCTTTTTTCATCTTAATCCATTTGCATGCATATGTCAGTGATCATTCATTTTTTGATTATTTAGACATTTATTTCAGTGTTAGTAGAGTTATTCCAAATGTGACATATTAGAAAGGAAGAACAAAAAATCAGATTCCTTGAGTGCATCCTTTCAGTTCTTGCTTATGCCTAAAACTTTTCTGCTACTATTGCTGCTGCTCTAACAAATTACTTATTTTACTGAGAATTGCAGCTGTTATAATCCTTGTAGTTCAAAAGAAAGTATTAGAGTATTCTGCAAAACACTTGATTTCAAACATCCCAAAATTATTAATGGTTCATGAATTTATTTTGATGGAATTGAAAAAGTAAGTTTCTGTCATATTTTTGTTTCATCTAATTACAATATTGATTAGGGAGCTTCATATTTTAAAAGATTTTTAAGTGTTTGCTTAAAAAAACAACTTAATTCCCATTCTTTATTGGGATCATGCTTGAAAATTCAAAGAGTCAAATTTTCAGAGTGCTACATAGTAAAACAATTTTTTCTAGAACATGGTAGTGTTTTAAGCAGTTACTATATTAACGTGAGATAATGAAAATTGTAGTAAATTTAAAGGATGGAGGGTTCAGCATAGATGATTGAAAAAGTATGTTGAGAAAATAGTTTTCTAATATCACACCATTGGCTGTATCACTCTAAACTAACTTTCACCAAGAATTTCAAAATTTAATATTCTTGCATGCCTTTTGACTTGCTTTTGTATGTTTAACTTCTGAATTCCTCCTTTTAGGATTTTGTGAATGTAAATGACATTAGTGACCTGCATGGCAATTCCACGAATATCTCCCCTTCCACTCAGCCCCCCTCTGCTGCTGATGCTGTTCCCACTGAACCTTCCACAACTGGCCTGATAAGCCAGTCACAAAATAAAGAGGTTTGTTGGAGAGACATTTCCCATGTGTAAACATGCTGTCAAATTTTGTTCCCTTGGTGTTCACAGGTTGTGGTAAACCTTTTTATTAATTAAAAAGTTGGGTAGGGAGATGAGTTAATTTTTCCCCAATGGCTCTCTTTCAGGAACAGATGTTGTGTGTATGTCTATTTGTCTTGGGTATATCTTGTATCTTCCTTCCTACGTTCTTTTCCAGAGTGCTGATAAAGTAACTGGGAGTTCATTGTACTCTCATTGAACACCTTATGTTTACACCATTCCCATTTTGATTTCCAGGGAAAACAGCAAAGCAAGGTCTATTTTCCCCTAGTAGGATATCACAAACCTAATATCAAAATATTAGGTGCAGTGGGAGAAATATACCATTTGTTTATTTGGTTTTTTTCCCTGTAAATTGTTAATAACACTTCATGCATCTGAATAAGTGAACTCTGGCTTTTAAAAAGCTTTTTCCATAATAAACTTCTTTGTAGTATTTGCATCTTGTATGTATTTTTAAAACTCTCATTCCATTTCTTTTTTTTTGCTATAAAGCTAAGATCACCTTTCTGTTATGGATCTGTGATTCCTCACTCTCTCTCTCCTCGCCCTCTTGCACAACTCTCACCAGCCGACTGGCCTGAGGTCAGGGCTGCCAATGTAGAGTCTTTTCCTTTACCTGATACACCACCTCCTCTACCAGCTAAGAAAAACCGAAGGGAACCCCAGGTAACATGCCAGAAGGCAGGCTGACTTGGTAATGATATGATTATCGTTGCATGCCCTAGTTTGAAAAAGTGCATGGAAAACAGCCATTAGTAAGCTCTTCGGAACCCTAAAGGTCTGAATGGATGGTCCAGTGCTCTTTCCCTTAAAAGTGACTGATGGAATTCTAGCATTTATAAAGGATTTTGCACACAGAATTCTATGTACATTAGTTGAGAAAATTTGCATATGCATTTTGTTAAGGACCACCCACTTAAACATCTACTTACGCATGCACAATTTCTTTATTAAGACCAGTGTCTTTACTCTGAATAGTTTTATTTCACACTGACATATTAAGACCAGTGTCTTTACTTAACAGTTTTATGTCACACTGACATATACAGTGCTGATTACTAATATTACAATCCTTTTCTGTAAAAGTAGGAGTTGAAGTCATGAGTTGAACATAACTTAAAATTTATCTTCATTAACACTTTGAATGGCTGAGTTCCTTGTTAAAGGATCAGTCAGATAATCATGATGTATTGCATGGTAAAATTCAAAATACTTTATATTCATATAGTCCCTGCAGGGTCTCATTCTGATATCAGCATAGTAAATAATTACATCTGGTGTGAAACATAAAGAATGCTTCAAAAATAATTCTGAAGGCACATTCACCATTTACAAACAAAGCACTCTGAAATCTGTTGCAAATCTGAGATTATATTTCAGTGAAGAATACACTCATGGGACTTCCTGTATCTGTAGCCACAAGTCGTCTTTGAGCAGATCCTGAGTTCCATAAAAGTTACATTTTTATTACATGGTAAACTTTGCTGGTGTCCCTGTGTGTTACTGTGAAGAAATCAATTTTAGACTACATTCTTTAGCTTCTTCTGGATAGAACAGCTCAGAACACTTATTATTTATAGTATGGCAAGACAAGTTAAACAACTCTACGATAACTAATTAGTTTTACCATTATATGGAAGGAATCAGGTATTACAAATTGGTACATTGATTGGGTAAGTTGTAAAATAGATTAATAGGACTTAGATTAATCCAATAAGAGATGATCATTTAGCATGCAGTTGGCAATAATACATTTCATTAACATTAAACTAACCTTCAGAAACATCAACCCTGTGAAATCTTCCTTTCTTATTAGTAAGTGACCACTTTTATTATACTTTACATTTAAAACAAACTAGAGCAAATAAAATCACCAATAAAAGACCAGTGTAACCTTTTTGTCTTTTTGTTCAAATGTTGTATATCAAACTGTATTATTTGTGCCACTGTTCAAAAATATTTTTGTACTTAAAATCACAGTGAAAATATACTATTCTCTTTGCTTATATTCAGCTATTAAATAGAACAGAGAATTTATGACAGATATAACCACAAAACACTTAAAATTATTCCTTTAATATAAGGATATATTGCTGCAGTATATTTACATTAAAAATTACTTTTCTTGTGGAAATCATTCATGCAACGGTAAATGATTTAAAGAGCTACCTTATCAGTATTCTAATTTTTGTGACTGGAGATGTCTTGACTTTTTACTTGAGTTCAATCTTTGGCAATTTTCAGTTCAGTTTTAAAATTAAATCATGACTTTTCAAAAACATTAACATTCATAGCATGTCATCAGACTAGAATTTTACACACTATTATTCATTTTAAGCATTTCCGAAATTTGGAAGAGAGAAAGAAGCAGCACAAAGAAGGCCTATACATGAGTGATACTTTGCCTCGCAAGAAAACAGCTCCTCCCATATCACCTCATTTTAGTAGTTCTACTCTTGGACGAAGCGTTAAGGTAAGGAACTGTACAGCTCAAAGAATTTCTTTGAATTTTGAGTTAATCGAGTTCCATTGTTTTCAGTAGAATCTTAGTCAGCTTGAATGATGGCTTTCTCTTCACACCTTTCCCTATAATTTCATTTCACATTGCTGATTTACAATGTAAATCCTTGTAAATTTAGTCAGAGTAATTTTCTCTACTTTGTAATCATTGTGCTTAAAATTACATCATCAATATTTACACAATATGATAATATAAAATTTTATTACTTTAATGTACAAATAAAAGTTTTTGGTAGCAGACGTGAGACATAATTCCCCTGTAATTTCCCACCTGTGAGAGAAACTAGTTGATTTCAGGCAGCCAAGCTGTTTCATGGCTAGACTAAATTTGACTTTAGAGTTCCTTGTTAAAGGATCAGTCAGATAATCATGATGTATTGCATGGTAAAATTCAACATACTTTATATTCATATAGTCCCTGCAGGGTCTGATTTTGTTTTGGACTCCATCTTCTGTAAACAAGGTGAATTACCGTATTTTTCGGCGTATAAGACACACTTTTTTCCCTCCTAAAAGAGGCTGTAAATTTGGGTGCATCTTATACTCCGAATATAGCTTTTTCGAAGCTTTTTCTCAGCCCTAACAACACGCTAGCGAGTAAAGCGAGCTCCATGCTTTCCTGATCCCTCCGACTCTCAGCTGTGCTTTAGAAGCCTTTTTCAGTGAAGCGATCTTGCTTTGTCTTCCAACTCTCACCTTTGAAGGTTTTTTTTTCAGCCCTAATGAGGTGCTAGCGAGTGAAGCGATCTCTCTGGTTTGGCTGCTTTTCTCATTGCTTCTCTCTCAAAAGATCAGTTGTGCTTTAGAAGCTGTTTTTTTATCCCCAAGCAGGGGATAAAAAGCAGCAAAGTAATTATGCTGAAGCTGACCAGACTAAGGATGCTAGCCAGATGAATACCTCCCCAAAAACTAATCTGCGTCTTATATTCCGGTGCGTCTTATACTCTGAAAAATACGGTAATTTTAAAAGAAACACTCTGTGCGCATAAACCACAGTTAATGCCATCAAATACTTCCCTTGAATTTATCCTGGATTCAAACCTCCAGGACATGCGCAGGTTATGTTTTAAATGGGATTGCCTTAAGCTACTTTAAATTAAAAGCAATTTTTCAGTTATACATAAAGTTCATTTGAAAAATTTAAATTTTATATCTAGTAGTAGCTCTAAATAGGGCTTTTTTTTTTTTTTGGCAGGGACACTTGCCACTTGGACAAAGCAGTAGCTGTGGCAGCATACTTCCTCATTGTTCAGGATCGATGACCAAAGATTTGGAGACAAGGAGAACACATAAAGGTAAAGATACTTAGAATTATTACATATATTTACATGCAATAATATCCTAATATAAATCCTATTAAGGACATCTTTCCTTTATTTGAATAAACACACGATAAATTAATTCAACTTCATTCAGCTTTGGCTGTTTTAAATGAACTCTTAAATTTTCTCATGCAAAACTTGAAGCATCTTTATTTGTATACTTCATTGTTGCACATTGTCTATGTTGAACTGATGAAATCTTGACTCAACTCAGTATGCATTCATTTTCAGATTGATCATAAACAGAATAGTTTTTTTCTTGAAAGTAAAGTCCTTCAGCTGTTTTTGATGCTTTGTTTATTATTTGTATAGTGCCTGAAAATTACTACCATGCTAAATCTCATTTGCATTGTTGAAAATCAAGGGCACATCCCCACCTTTGCATGCATGCACACACACACACATATTCTATACCTATAAAGAGTAAAATACACTGGGAATGTATTTATAGATGCTCGCATTCAGTCTTCCTACACTTGGAGCCTTTAGATATCAGATGAAAAGCTAGAAGGTTTCCTTCCCAAGACATGCCTAATTTTATTTGGCCTGCTGAGTGAACATTTGGTATCTAGCCAAATCTATGACTACCCTGCTGGATTAGAAGTCATATATAGGAAGGGATATACACTGTCATTTTAAACTATTTCTAATATTTAAGACAAAGTACAAAATCTCTAATTAATTGAAAGTATAACAGTATAACTTATGCTTATTAATGTTTGTAACAGCAAAAGGAAATATATAGACAAACAAAAATATACTTTCAGCTGCCTTCTTTGATTATAAAATTAGATAGTACAATCCTAAAAGTACTTAATTAAAAGTAATAGCCACTAAATTCAAAAGGATTTGTGCACTTATCTTACCTATTTAAAATACAGGCAGTCCTCAACTTACAACAGTTCATTTGGTGACAACGTTCTGACAGCACTGTTCTGACAGGACTGACTGTTTTTTACACAATGGTTGCAGCATCCCCATGGTCACATGATCAAAACTCAGATGCTTCACAACTGGTTCATATTTATCATGGTGGCAGTGTCCCAGGGTCATGGGGTCATCTTCTGTGACTTCCTGACAAGCAAAATCAATGAGGAAGCCAGATTTATTTAACAGCCGTGTTACTAACTTAACGACTGCAGTGGCAAGAAAGGTTGTAAAATGGGACAGAACTCTGTCTCACTTAGCAACAGAAATTTTGGGCTCAGTTGTGATCCTAAGTCAAGGACTAATTGTAGTTGATTTTTTTCTTTTTTTAATTTATTATGTGTACTTTTTTTCCCCAGTTCATTTTTCTACAATTTCATTTCTTTCTACATTTGTTTGATTTGTGCATCTCAGTAAGAATATTTGGTTTTAAAGATTTCATATTTTAAAATATATTTTTTCCTTTCCACTGCTTGTGTCATTAAAATCAGGTAAAAGCAAAAAAGGTATGAAAAACATTTTTCTGTGGTGTTATTTGCTTGATTTTACATTACTAACGGCAGAGGGGACACCGTCAAGTTGTTCAGAATCAATGTGTGTGTAAACTTTGAATTTCCTATTCCTCTCAAAAACATAAGAAAGGTATTAGGATTTAAACAATCTCATGTTTAAATCATACATACTCTTTCATATAATTAAAAATGGCATCCGATGGAAAATAAAACTATGCCCACTGGTTTTTGTCCCCAAATCTATGGAGCCAGAAAGGGATACTGCAGTGGGGAACCTGTTGAGATTGATACCACCAGGATTCAAATGACACTATTTATTCAGTAAATTCATTTTCTTGATACGTTTGAAGATAATGAATCCAATATTGAGCTATATCAGTTGAAACATCCTGCTCTTTTCTGCCTGTATTTATTAATCACATGGGCATAATATAAAGACAGCATACATATAAACAAACTCTTCAGGTTTATGTCAATTAATCTAACTTGGATTTGCAAATAGAATAAGCCCAGTTCACACATTGCAGCTAGGTCTTGCAAAATACGTTGACAAATCTAAACAATTGTGGCTTAGTCACATTGTTACCGCAATCAATATCACAAAAATATTGACAATATTTATTTCCTTGAAAATGCTGACACTGATTAATAAACTCAACATTTTGCTTAATTTTGAAGAGAAGATATGAATATATAATATGCACACAATTGGAAATATAGCCTGGTATAGAATAAAAGTAGCATTGTTATAAATTTGTAGTGAGCTGTTTGTCCATATACGTATGTATAGATGTGTATGTTAATTATTTAGAAATTTGGTCCTCTTTCAACTCTTTTTTCTGAAAATCACTGTTATTTGTAGAAGACAAATTAATGTTTGGGTGTCTAAATAAAAGGAAGAAAGTTATCTTATGAGTTCCATTAAAGCAGTGGTTCTCAACCTTCCTAATGCCGCGACCCTTTAATACAGTTTCTCATGTTGTGGTGACCCCCAACCATAAAATTATTCCTAAGGCCATCGAAAATATGTGTTTTCTGTGGTCTTAGGTGACCCCTGTGAAAGGGTCATTCAACCCCCAAAGGGGCGCGACCCACAGGTTGAGAACCACTGTGTTAAAGCCTTGTGGAAGGAAAAATGACTTTAAAATATCCTTTCTTTCTTTCTTTCTTTCTTCTGTTACCACTATAGCACACAAGGATACTGTGAGCTTTCTCCTCGTTTAATTGACTCATCTTTTTTCCATGTTTTCTTAAAAATATAAACACTCTTGAAACACTCCTAGCAGGAAACTATTATTTGACTAAGGCAGGGGTCAGCAAAGAGATGCATGTGGCTCTTTCACCCCTCTGCTGCGGCTCCCTGTCACTCAAAGTATGCGTCACAACTGCCAATGTGCGACACCCACCAGCACGCGATATATTGAGCTTTTCAACCCCTGGTAGGCCAACCACGGATAAATCCAAGGGGAAAAAAATTCATTCAACTACATATGCTAATTTTGTGGCCACTCAAGAAATAGGCACGGGAAGGATTTTGTGGCTCCCGGTATTTTCTTTTCTGTGGGAAATGGGTCCAAATGGCTCTTTGAGTGCTTAAGGTTGCAGACCCCTAGACTAAGGCAGCCATACATGTGGAAAAACTAGCTGAGGTGTCAACTACTGATTTTCTGGATTGGCAAAAGTATTTAAAATCATTTATATTAGCGTATTGAAAGCATCTCTGATCCACCATAAACAAAAACGGACTCTTGACTGTGTTCTTTGGTGTGGTTTGCACTTTTGTGTGATTTCAACTCTGTTCTGTTGTGATGCTAATAACAACAATATAACAGGTTTCTATTTTAATTTCAATACGTTTCTGACAACTGTTTTTCTGCTTATTATTATTTATGCTACTATCAATTAACTTGGCTTGCTTGGGTTTTTTTTTTCTTTTTGCAACAATTTTGTGCAGTGCTTTGAATTAATGATATGTTGAATTGAGACATTAATTTGAGTTTTTCATTGTCATGCCAATATTAAAAGTCACCTTTTCTTTTTAGCAAATCTATTCATATTTTTAGCAGGACATAATATATGGATATTTATCTTACCTAGAATCGCAGAGTAAATAAAAATTAAAGTGTGGACTTCATCCGGTTTATCAAACTCTAAAATAATTTTGCCTACCAAAATATATTCTCCCAGAAAATTTAGTAGTCTCTTGAATTAGATATGCCACTACTATCTAAAATATATAATGTAAAGAATTGTTGTCCAAATATACAGTGGAATACTATTTCCATAGAACATTTTTAAAACATCACTTAAATTCAAGGGACACAAGCCTATTCAACCTTTATTACCCAAGTTATTTAAATGAAAACTCCTTATCAGAAGCAAAATTCTTTTGCATATTGGATGTCCAATAGAACAGTGATTCACATTGCAACCTTACAAAAACAATAATCCTAGATTCTTTCTTTAAATGAGCTCTTAGCTCCCCCTCTCATGGTGCTCTAATTTTCAATTAATAAAAGTTACAAAACTGTAGAGATTATTTTTCTCTCTGCTTCTTTGACTTAATCCAGTTTTAAAGTTGTCCACCACCACGTGCTATGTAACATAAAACAAACATGTGAGTGTGTGGATAGATGGACGGATGGACAGATAGATATGATATGATATGATACTGTAGATATAGATATAGATCAGTTTATTTTAATTTTACATAGCATGAAATAATACCCTGGGCTGAGTCAAGGAGAGAGAAGAAAGATCTCATTATATGTATATGCAATTTGAGAATAGAGTTCTGGGTTTATGCTTATGAGAATACTTATTAACAAAATTTCCAGTATCTAAAATAGAATGTGTATCTGGTTTTTAATGACCATTGTTTCAAATCTAGAAATAAGTACTCAATAAAAATGACTTTTAAAACAGATTTGAGTTTAATATATTTGTTTTCACTATCAATGCTATATTAACCCAGCTTGTTTTATTAAGTCCTACTATAAAACATAAATCAACACTTTCCTTCTATTGCTAGGTTATAATCATCAGCACCTCCGTGAGGATCAAAGCCAGAAGTCTTCTGAATTCTACAGCAGAACTGCCTCAGAATCAAATGTGTATCTGAATACCTTTCATTATCCTAATTCTAATTTGAAAGATCACACCTTTGATACGCTTAGTTTAGATAGCTCGGATAGTATGGAGACAAGTATATCTGCCTGTTCCCCAGATAATATTTCCAGGTACATTGTGTCACTGTTTAATTTTTCCAGAAAATACAACACAATAATTAAACATACCAGAATATATGATTATTAAATATGAGTTTATTAAAATGTAGTTTTGTAGATCATAGCCAGTGCAAGAAAAAGGTTGAAGGAGCCTTGGTGGTGCAGCAGACTAAAGTGCTGTTAAGTAGCACTAAGCTGCCTGCAATTACTGCAAGTTCAAATCTCACCAGGCTCAAGGTTGACTCAGCCTTCCATCCTTCCAAGGTAGGT
>JANHZT010004278.1:190147-201389 GCA_032468215.1 Stegonotus admiraltiensis | reverse complement strand
CTCCCCTAACATGATATGGCCCTCTGCTCCCACCATATCTGCCCCTCCCAACCATGATATTGATGGAACAGCCTTCTATAGGAGCACTAATTTCTTCAACTCCCAGCTTAGGGCCTTCTGTGACGTGATCCATTGTCGGATCTGGTCTTTCCCTTATAAAATCACCCTCATTATATGTGGTAATGTTTTAAAAAGCCCCCTTTTAAAATACCTGAAGTAACTTAGGGTTATCACAATAAACCAAGTTGAAAATACTTAGGCCAAAACTGTTGCTTCAACCTGCTTCAGGGTTTACAAAATTTCATTTTTACTGCAATCATTCTTTACATTCCATTGTGTATGATTCAGGTAAAGACCCAAAGGATTGAATTGGTGTGAGGTCAGTGAAGAATCTAAGCCAGTGAATAAAAGATAAAATATGATGAGCTAAAGCTTATTAGGAAATGTTGAGCAGGAAGAAGTTAGTGGAATCTTTTTGTGATAAAGCTCTCAGATTCAATGTCCTCTTCATGGACAGAATTTGATATGGTTCCTGGAGCAACACCCTGCTTCTCTCTCTTCCATCACTTGGGAGGTTTGTCTATGTCAGGGTGGGCAAGTGTGGCCCTTTTACAGCCTGTGGACTTCAACTCCCAGAATTCCTGAGACAGTCAAGCTGTCTCAGGAATTCTGGGAGTTGAAGTCCACAGATTGTAAAACAGCCACATTTGCCCACCCCTGGTCTATGTCCCTTTTGGCTGTCTTGACAAACCAGAACAAAAGTTGGTTCCATGTAATAGCGATAGCACTTAGACTTATATACCTCTTCACAGTGCTGTACAGCGCTCTCTAAGCGGTTTACAGAGTCAGCATATTTGCCCTCAACAATCTGGGTCCTCAGTTTACCCACCTCGAAAGGATGGAAGACTGTCAGCTATCACGGCTCTTGAATAGAACACTTAATTGAAGAAGGGATTTTTTTGTTAGCCTTAAAAGAGCAGTAGAGCCATTCAAGTCATTAGGATGGAGCCTAATGTTCCTAATAGCATAATTTAATGCAAATCTGTGAAAGGCAAGTGAAAAGGACCGCACGGTTTTGCATTTTTTTTCAGTTTCAGTCTGCATATTATTTACATGCTTCCTCTCTAAATTAGATTGTCACCTTCATTGTTAGCCTTCCAGAAAATGTTTTTTTTAAAAAACAGCTGTTCTGGGGACCTTTGGGAAATAATTGGTTACTGGTTTATTTCCTGCTTTGCATGTGTTTTCATTGGCTGTTATATTTTTATTGTATTTTTCTTGCTGTACACATTGAGGAATAAATAAGCAGCCAAATATATAAATAAATAAGACTTTAGTTGCTGGGATGTGATATTACGTACAGATGGTTTTGTGATAGTTCTAATAAGTCTCCTAGAGTTTATATTAAATAATACTTTAATACTCTTTCTTCAGAAAGAGAAATTGTTCAGTTATTCATGCTAAGAAGTATTCAGACTAAAGGATTTTCATGCATTGTACATGAGTGTGTTTCAAATGTTGTTTGGAACTTCAGTAGGTACTGTGGATAATGTATATTTTCAGCCAAAGTATAATAATTTTGAGAACATTTTGTGAATACTTTCGTAAAATTGTTGCTTGGGAGGTTGGCTTCTGAGTCTCAAAGCACTAATTTATAAAATGTTACCATCCATTCTTTATAGAGTGCCATTCCTGCATTTCTGCCTTTCTTTCCAGTATATCAACCTTACACATGTTTAACATCTTAGGCAAAAAAAGAAATAGAAGAAAAGGGTGAATGGAAACTCCCAACCAAACACAGTGAAGAAGGATTTTACTCTGTGCCATATGAACTCATTCAGGAAGCAGAAAATCACTGTGTGTTGAGCAGTCCACTACCTATTAAGTGTCCTGTAAGACTTATCCATGGCTTAAAGGATGAAGATATTCCATGGCAGATTTCTATGAAACTTGCAGAGAATATTGTCAGTGGAGATGTGGATATTATTCTCCGCAAATCTGGTCAACATCGGATGAAAGAGAAAGATGATATCAAAGTTATTGTGTATACTGTGGAAGATTTAATTGAGCAGCTAAGTACTTAATGCGAATTGTGTTGCAGCTAAGTTTACATATGGTTCTAGAAGAGAAAAAATAATTTCAAAAGGGTGACTGGTCAACTAGAACCTGGAGCTTTAAAATTATTTCTTATTTTTTAATTTTTTTTTCTGTAAATACAGTTATTTCTTTAATGCTGCATTTGCACAAGTAATAAAATGTGAAGAAATGCTACTGTTAACCACATTTTACCACATACAAATCATCACTATGCAATATGCATTTCTAATATTTTGTACTCTGGTATATTAATGTCAATAAATAATATGCTTTTTATCTTTGGGTGAAGCATGACTTGTTTTCCTTTTTATACCTTAAATACAAACTATACTGCTCTTCCAATTGATTTGTGAAGTATAAGTTGTCTGTGTATGTTAGAATCGTAGCTAAAATTATTTCTTATGTGTATTTATGTGTATACACATATAATCGGGTGTTTTTTAGTATTGGGAAATACTAAAAACTAGGGGTAAGTATGTTCTGTGTTGAATTAATTTAAATTATTAATTGTTATTTCTATGTTCAAAGTTTTACGTCTTACAAAAGCTATGTATACATAGGATTGTTTTTCCTTAATTGAACAGAAAATAAATTCAGGTACCATTAAAAGTCAACCATAAGAGCAGGAGTTTAGTAAATTACTAACATCCTGTTGTTAATGGCTGACTTAGTATGTTGCAAGGCAAACATTGAATCCATTTCGGCTGCAAAACTGAGGTGACATGGATCATGAAATTAAAGATTCAAATGTTCAGTAGCTAAGTGTATGGCAGTCTGTAGCTATCTTGTTGCTAACTATTGCAAATAGAATTGCCTAAGCACATAGTTTTTAAAGGACTTTGACCAGTATATGAAATGCAGATGACATTGTAAAATGTTCTAAATCACAAAAATTAGGCAGAGGTATGAAAGCAGTGGACCTAAATTCATCATGAGTAATTTAATCATGAAGTATTTACAGGAGAAATACATAGCTCTGGCTTTTGAGACTGGCTTTCAGTCTCAAATTTGTTATAAAAAGAAAATATCTGACTTAAAATGAAAGTCCCAATAGCTTGTTTTCCAGAAATCAAACATTAGCGGGAAATGAGGGTAATATAAAACTAATGTTATACAGATCTAATTATTTCAGTATTTTGACGTTGGTTCTATCTTGGCTGTTGAGCAGTAAATTTGAAAGCAGAATCTAGAGCAAGTGATGTCTTCTTTTTTTATATGCATAACACACACAGACGCACACACACTCATATAATGCAAAAATGCCTGAAGGCCAAGGATGTTCCTTT
Organism: Stegonotus admiraltiensis; assembly: GCA_032468215.1. Taxonomy (NCBI): domain Eukaryota; kingdom Metazoa; phylum Chordata; class Lepidosauria; order Squamata; family Colubridae; genus Stegonotus; species Stegonotus admiraltiensis. Next base: position 198,006 of record JANHZT010004278.1, on the reverse strand, counting down.
CAGCTGAGTGAGCCAGAGACTTGGCCTTTGAAATCTTGTTGCGTTCATAGTTAACGATTGAATAAATGGCAGTAATTATTTTTTGTACATCAATGCTAAGATGTATGAAAGTGACTAGGGGCATTTATTTGGTTATTTAACCAATCTCATACCTCTCCAATTATAGACTTTGAAAGACACTTTTAAAAATGTACAATTATATTAGTAATAAAGCATAGTATTCTAGGATGAAAAAAGTCACACTTTAAATAATAGCAACAGAATAAATATGTAGCAGCTATCATATTTAAGAATCTACCCATTGTCAACCTCAAAGCGTCGCGGTTGTCATTCAGGTGGGCGGAGGGAAGGAAACCCCAGTTTACCAGGTGTCATGCCCAGAGTGAGTGCCATTGCCGATTCCACCCTGCTTGCCATTTCCACAGTAGCAGCCAGAATGTGGAAGCCTTGGATAGGACCGATGCCGCTGAGGGAGCCATTACAGCAGCTCCAACGCTATCGCTGCCGCACAGCTGAGAGGCGGACCCGGAAGTAACTATGAGTTTACTGATGTTCTGAGGAGTGCTTTTAAAGGCGGGATAACTAATCAATGAATAACGTTCAGCGGATTGGGACCATTTCTAGATTAGCTTGCCTCCAGCAATTGTGGGTGCTCCATCACTGCAGGTTTCGAAGAAGAGACTGGGCAGCTATTTAAATAACAGCAACAGAGTTGGAAGGGACCTTGGAGATCTAGTCCAGTGATGGCGAACCTTTCTGGCACCAAGTGCCAAAAAGGTCGTGTGGAAACGTCACATGCACATGCATGTGCTCGTTGGGGCTGCACTCCAGAAAAGTCGAACTTCCGGGTTTGCATGCGTGCCCAAAGATCAGATGGTCGGCACGCATGAGCAATTGTGGTCCACCCACCGCCTGCGCGGATTGTGGCGGATCCAGATGGCGAGGAACCTGATGTGGGGTCGCTCCTGCAATCTGCGCAGCCGGCGATCACTTCGGACAGCGAGGAAGCTGAAGAGGAGGCGATGTCTGAGCTGTTAGAACCTCCAGAGGCTGTGTCCAGTGGACAGAGCGAAGTGAGGAGCCTCTCCTCAATGCTCGGGCATGCACAGCTGCCAAAAGGCAGGAGTGGCTACTCTGGAGGAGGAGGTCTCCTCGGGAGTAAAGTCTGAGGATAATTGGCCCCTCCCTTGGCTTATTTAAGTCACCAACCGGTGAGGAGTTTCTTGCTAGAAACAACGTGTCATTAACTCTGGTTATCTTGGAGAGCAAGCAACTGGTTTGTCTGGACTGCATGCCAACTCTTGTCAGACTTGAATAACTCTTGATAAGGACTTTCACAGAAGCCTGCATTCTTGATAAAGGTTTTGTTGGAATAAAAACAGTGTTTACGAAGTTGGTGTGTGTCGCTCTTCCTGGGACTCGGACGCTGGGACAGAACAGCAATCCAGTTTTTCTGCACTGCCACGCGCGTGAAAGGATCACACTCTGGAAAAGCCGAACTTCTGGGTCTGGCGTGCATGCACACCCAACAATCAGCTGGCTGGCGTGCATGCACAGACCAGTTTTCAGCACTGCTGCACAGGCGAAGGACAGCTGATCGTTGTGCACGCATGCGTGCCAGAGACCTGGAAGACAAACAGGCAAGGCCATATGTGATGGACGACATGGTTTTGCGTGCCACTTTGGGCATGCATGCCATAGGTTTGCCGTCACAGTTCTAGTCCAACCCCCTGCTCAGGCAGGAAACACTATACTATCTCACACAAATGGCTATACAATCTCTTCCTGAAAACCTCCAATGATGGAGCAGTCACAAATTCTGTAGGCAAGTTGTTCCACTGGTTAATTGTTTTCATTGTTAGGAATTTTGTCCTTAATTTTAGGTTGCTTCTCTTCTTGATCAGTTTCCATATATTGCTTCTTTTCTTGCTTTTAAGTTCTTTGGAGAATAAATTGACCCCCTCTTCTTTGTGACAGCCCCTCAAATATTAGAACACTGCTATCATGTTCCCCCCTCAGTCCTTCTTTTCATTAAACTAGACATACCCAATTCCGGCAACTGTTCTTCATTATGTTTTAGCCTCCAGTCCCCTAATCATCTTCGTTGCTCTTCTCTGCCGTCCTCTGCCCATGCTGAGAAACTGGCCGGGACATGTTCAGAAAGTCCAAACAAGGTATGCCATATATATTGGGAAATTCCAAAATTGCAAAATCAAATTCTGATTATTATTTTTTTACAGAACTTGGCTGAGGGAAGACTTGTAAGATTATGCCACCATCTTCTGGAAGAATTTGGAAAGATTTGATAGAAAGTGGAGAACAAAAAGAAAGAAAACCAAGACCGCCTTGGAGTAAGTTACTCCTTAACTTACAACAGCTCATTTAGTGACTGTTCAAAGTTACAACGGCACTGAAAAAAGTGACTTAGGACCATTTTCCGCAGCATTTCCCTGGGTCACGTGATCAAAATTCAGATGCTTGGCCACTGATTCACATTTACGACGGTCGCAGTGTCCCTGGGTCATGCGATCAACTTTTGTGACTTTCTGAAAAGCCAAGTCAATGGGGAAGCCAGATTCATTTAACAGCGGTGTGACTAATTTAACAACTGCAGTGATTCACTTAACGGTGGCAAGAGTGGTTTGTAAAATGGGACAAAACTCGCTTAAAAATGTATCACTTAGCAACAGAAATTTTGGGCTCAATTGTGGTCGTAAGTCAAGGACCAGCTTAGGTTGTTGGAAATCAACCATGCTGCAATGGTCATCAGTTTGAAAAATAGCTGTAGATCACTTTCTCCAGTGCTAAAAAATGCAATATGCTATATGCTAACTTTATAAACCGCTTAGAGAGGTCTGTAAAGCACTATGAAGCGGTATAGAAGTCTAACAAATAAATAAATAAATAAATAAATAAATATTGTCGCTTTGAATGAACACGAAATGAATGGTTATAAGTTGAGAACTACCATATTTTTTGGAGTATAAGATGCACTGGAGTATAAGACGCACCTACCTTTTTTGGTGAGGAAAAGAAGAAAAAGAACTCTTCCTCTGCCTCTGAGCAATTTTGCCTCATTGCAGCAAACAGCAAACAGCCTGCTTTGCTTTCATTTTCGTTTTCAGCATAGCTTGATTAGCACAAGGGGACAAAAATCTGCTCCAGCAATTTACCTCTTTGCAGCAAGCAGCAGAGCCCTGCGCAAAACCGCTGAGAGCAAATCAGCTGAGAGTCGGGAGCCCGATCCAATCAACTTGTGCTAATTAGGATGTGCTGAAGCTGAAAGGAGCTGTTTTTTCATGCTGTTTGCTTGCAAGGAGGTAACTTATGCGAGGGAGAGGCCAAACGGTGGGGGCCAGTGGGTTGGTGGGGCTATATTCGGTGTATAAGATGCACCTAAATTTTCACCCCCTTTTAAAGGGGAAAAAGGTGCATCTTATATTCTGAAAAATACGGTACCTGTACTGATATTTCTATGCATTTTTGGTCCCCATTTCTCCACTTTTGGGCACCTACCAAAATTAGATGCTATTCTTTTCTAAAGAAAAGAAGAATTAGGGGTGACATGATAGCAGTTTTCCAGTATTTGAGGGGCTGCCCCAAAGAAGAGGGGGTCAAATTATTCTCCAAAGCACCTGAAGGCAGGAGAAGAAACAATGGTTGGAAACTCATCAAAGAGAGAAGCAACCTGGAATTGAGGAGAAACTTCCTAACAAAGAGGACATTTAACCAGTGGAACAGCTTGCCACCAGAAGTTGTGGGTGCTTCATCATTGGAAGTTTTTAAGACGAGACTGGATAGCCACCTTTCTGAAATGTTATAGGTTCTCCTACTTTAGCAGGGGCTGGACTAGAAGACCTCCAAGGTCCCTTCCAGCTCTATTCTATTCTTCTTCTTCTTCTATTCTTAAAAACAATTTCCCTTAGGAGAGGCACATGAATATATGATTATTTACAATATCTGTACTTTTGAACAACTCTCTTAATCCATTCAAAGGTCATTAAATCAATGATGGACCCAGTGTGACCTGGTTTATGACGGGTGCAACTTACAATCTATAAGGCCGGGCTCATTCACGGCTGAAAGTTGAAAGGACTGCCTGTAAGAGATATTAGGAGGGGACCAGTGCTTGGCCACCTTCTGGTTTAACAAACTAAGTTGACAAATGTTGCATGCTTTCCAAACGCGATCAGGGCCCATGGAAAGACGCATTTGGGATCCAGAGGTTTTCATGAAGGCTTTTATTCAATGCTCCATCTATGTGGATAATAATGAGCATCTGTTTGGAGGACATTAGATCTCCCCCATGGGAGTCTTCAGCTCTCTGCATCTGCCCTACTCTACGCGTTCCTATTTCTGCTGGAAAACGACCAAAAGTGGAGATGTTGCAGACATCGTCAATGATTGATGGTTGCTACCACCCTTCTTCATTGGCACCTGTGGCTCTGTGACCTTCTTGTGGAACCTTCTCCTCTCTCTGAAATTAAATTGCCCTGTCTTTCTCCAGGGCCTGTTTCCACAATCTCCCTGCCAGGTCCTGTTTCCACGATGTTCCTTCATGGTCCTTCACAATGTAAGAATTCTCTTCACCCTTCTTCGCTTTCCCCAAAGACCAGCTGGAAGTCAGGTGCCCAGAGGGTCATTGGTTGCCCCCTCCCCTCTTTGGGAGAGCTTTATAGCTCCCGCTGCCTTAAGAAAGTTCAAAACATCCTTAAGGATCCATTTCATCCTGGGCCCCCTTTTTTTTTGAACTATTACCATCTGGCAGACGGTACAGGACAATAAAAACAAGGACAAATAGGCTGAAAAGTAGCTTCTATCCCAGAGCAGTAACTATACTGAATTCTTCTGTATTGTGCAATATTAACGCAATATCAGGGGTTTTCAGTTCAATTGCATACAATGTGAAGGGGGTGTGTTTTTGTTTTATTTTTATAGGGTTTTTAAAAAGTATAATATACAGTGAGGATGGCACTTAATTTCATTGTACGAGGTGCCATCACAATAAAGTAAACTATTAAATTATTATTGCTTCATCTCGGAGATCCTCCTGATGATTTTGGAGAGGAGTTGACTACTAATAAGACCTGGCTTGATCTGATGGTCACACTGCCGAAAGATTTCTTCCATTGAGTCAGCTGCAACCTGAATCACCGAGGCTTCGCAATCACCTTGCAGATCCCGGAGACCTGAAACGAATCCAGAAAACAAATGATTTCCGGGATCAACCATGAGAACCAACCCTGATCAGCGACCGAGCTTCTAGAGAAAAAGTCCTTTGCTTCAAGCGAGGGAACTTTGAAACTCACCGAGGAAAACTTTGATTTGTTTGGAAGTCACCACATCTGGTTTCATGTATTGTGCGCATCAGCCCAGGCACATAAAAAGAAAATGTTGATGGGGTTAGTAGAGACAGCTAAATCGACTGATTCCAGAAAAAAACATGCAATTCATTGATTTCCACTTGGAACAATCACTTTGGGACTTTACAGGATGGTTACAGGAATTGGGTATGTCTGGAGGTCTAATGAAAAGAAGGACTAGAGGTAACCGTTCTTCATGTGTTTTTGTCTCCAGGCCTTACTGGAGACTTTTAAGAAGAGATTGGACAGCCACTTGTCTGAAATGGAATAGGGTCACCTGCTTTAGCAGGGAGTTGGACTAGAAGACCTCTAAGGTCCCTTCCAACTCTATTATGTTCTATGACTCTGCAAACAAACATCACCTTGGGAAAAAACCTAAGCAGCATTGAATTCAGTTAATACTAGAATGGGAGGCTGCATGGAAATATTTCCAGACAGAAAACTACTGCTGTGGGGTTGCCTATACAATAGAGAGGGATACAGGCCAGGTAGTCCTCGACTTATAACAGTCCATTTAGTGAAGGAGACAGGAAGTGGAAACCATAGCAATGAAGAAGGCTTCCTGGTCCTTCTCTTCACTAGACTAGCCATGCCCAGTTCTGGTAACCGTTCTTCATATGTTTTAGTCTTCAGTCCCCTAATCAACCTGGTAGCTCTCCTCTGCACTTTTTCAAGGAGAGATTCAACCTGGAAATAAGGAGGAATTTCCTGACAGTGGGAACAATCAACCCATGGAACAGAAGTTGCCTCCAGAAGTTCTGGGAGCTTCATCACTGGAGGCTTTCAAGAAGAGGCTGGACTGCCATCTGTCAGAGATGGTGTAGTAGGGTTTCCTGCTTGGGTGGGGGGTTGGACTAGATGACCTACAAGGTCCCTTCTAACTCTGTTAATCTGTTAATCTGATGACCACAATGTCTCCATCCTGAAAGGAGACCTCTCTCAAGATTTCCAACAGGATGATGGACGAGCTAACCAGGTGCCAAATCTCTCTACAGGTTGTCCTTCACTTACGACCGCAACCGACCCCAAAATGTCTATTGCTAAGCCAGACAGTTGTTAAGTGAGTTTTTCCCAATTTTACGACCATTCTTGTCGCAGTTGTTAAGGGAATCTCTGCAGGGGTTAAGTTAGTAGCAGAGTTGTTAAGTGAATCTGGCTTCCCCATGGACTTATATATAAAAACAGAGATACCATTTCCTTCCAGCACTGATGATGTTACGTAGTTGGGTCATGAAACGTCTGCAAGAAAACAACCAAGCAGAGAGCACCAAGTACGCCACAATTCAACCCTGATTCTCTTCTATTGGTACTAGGCGAACCATCAAGCAGAAAACAATACCTAATCAAAGAAGGACAAAGCAGAAAACCTACACCTACATCAAAATGATAGGGGATTAAGCAGAGATCAAACCCTGCCCTCTAATGTATTGACCTGTCACCTAGTTGGGTCATGAAAGATCTTCAAGAAAACAACCAAGTTCAGGGAGCACCAAGGAGCTTACAACTTCAGGATTGTCCAAATCTCTTTGCATTCTTCAGAGGGTCCACTTGGTACAACCACATTGCTCTGAATGAAGATGGGGGTACAGAGTGGGCTCATTGAGAAGGGAGCATGAGCAGACCAGGAGCTCAAGTTTTGCAGCCCTTCAACTCACTTTCGTCCGACCATTTGCCAGTTGTATGACTAGTGGAACAAGGCTGTTCAGAATGTTTTTGGTCACATTACTATTATGTATCTCCTTCACCCCTTTCAGGAGCATGCCAAAAATAGTGATGGAGGTATTCTTCAGTTCAATATCATCCTACGAAGGAAGAGAAACAGGTTAGTCCCTCCAATAGCAGAAAATTGATGTAGCTCAATGCTGAACAGTTGGCTTCTTGGGGTGGTTGGTGGCTGCCATGCAGAAGTTTCTCTAAGTTTGCAGGAGAACACACAAGTTCAGAGCACACCTATTCTGAGTTCAATGTCCATGGGGGTGGTCAATCATCCAGGTCATGGTTGCCCCAAAGATGGGGACTCCAACTCCAGTATGCTGGCTGGAGAGTTCTGAGAATTGAAGTCCTCACCTCTTAAAGTCGCCAAGGTTGAAAAATACTGATCTACACCAGTATTGTTCAATCTTAGCAGCTCCTTCTGGAGTTCTCAGGCCAGCAGAGTTGAAGTCCACACATCTTAAAGTAACTGAAATCAAGCAACACCAATCTAGATTTTCTAGATGTGAAGAATTGTCATTTTTTTAGATAGGGTGTCTGGTGTTCTAGATTTTCTAGGTGGACAAATGGTTTGGTGTAGCTGAAGAAAATGGCAACCTTCCTTCTCTTCCCGTTCATCTGGCACTTCTCCAGCTCTCTAGAAGGGCTCAAGGATCATCTGCAAATTTATACACTGTTTTAGATGAGCACAACACAGTTGTTGCTGAACTATTTCTAAGATGTTGGAAAAATTAGAATTCTGCAGATGGTACCCAGCCCATCTTTATGGGAGAGAGAGATAGG
>JANHZT010004278.1:178701-190047 GCA_032468215.1 Stegonotus admiraltiensis | reverse complement strand
AAAGCCTTCACAGGAAGAGGCTTTTTTGTTCTGCTGTGGAAGAAAAATAGAAGACACAGAGAAATCTACCCTGGAAGAGGCGCTCTGCTTTTGCTCCAGAGGAAGCAAAAGGCAGTTTCTTTTGAGGCAGTTTCTCAATTCAGGCAAGGTGTTTAATCTTGTATAATCTTCTTCTCTGGAAATGTTGTACTACTAACTAGAGCATACAAAACATTTGCTGGACCAATTCTTGAATACAGCTCATCTGTCTGGAAGCCTCACTGCATATCGGACATAAATACAATTGAGAGAGTCCAGGGATATTTTACGAGAAGAGTCCTCCATTCCTCTAACCACAATAAAATACCTTATGCCACCAGACTCCAACTTTTGGGTTTAGATAACTTAGATCTATGCTGACTTCCGTCTGACCTAAGCATAGTACATAAAATTATCTGCGACAATGTCCTTCCTGTCAACAACTACTTCAGCTTCAACCAAAACAAGAGCACACAATAGATAGAAACTCATGGTAAACCACTCCAAACTCGATGGCAGAAAATATGACTTCAGTAACAGAGTGGTCAATGCCTGGAATGCACTACCTGATGCTGTAGTTTCTTTCCCAAACCCCCAAAACTTTAACCTTAAACTGTCTACTGTTGACCTCATCCATTCCTAAGAGGTCTGTAAGGGGTGTGCGTAAGTGCACCAGCGTGCCTACCGTCCCTGTCCTAATATTCCTTTTTACGTACTCTTTTCATTTATTCAAATTATGTTTAAACTTTTAACTGTTATCTTATATATGCTTGAGAAATAAACTTATGATTATGATTAAGGTGGTTTGCAGTTTTGCAAACCACCTTTTAAGGAGGTGATAATTGCTCTTGGCTGAAGGCCCAGACATCTCATTAAAGTTAGTATTCCTTTCCCTGGTTTGGGGGCAGGTGGGGGGAAGAAAAAAAGTGGCACAAAGTGTCCCTTTATTATTCTAGCTGAGGGAAAATGAGACTAAGACTCATTTGCTGTTTCTTAGCTCAGCTGAGGCGGCAGTCGCTCTGCTGCATGAATCAGCTGAGCTAAGAAACAACAGACTATAGGAGAGGTGAGAAGAAGGGGAGGGCAGGTGGGTGGAGCCAATCAAAATTATCCCTACTGGTTTTCCGAACCAGTCAAAATTTTCCCTACCCAGATCGCACAACCTGTCCGAACTGGTAGCATTTCACTCCTACCTTAATCCACTCAAAGGTCATTAAATCGGTCACAGATCCAGGGTTGCCTGGTTTATGACTGGCGCAACTTACAACCTATAAGGCCGGGTTCATTCACGGCTGAAAGTTGAAAGGACTGCCTGTAAGAGATATTGGGAGAGGACCAGTGCTCGGCCACCTTCTGGCTTAACAAACTAAGTTGACAAACGTTGCATGCTTTCCAAATGTGATCAGGGCCCATGAGAAGACCCATTTGGGATCCAGAGGTTTTCATGAAGGCTTTTATTCAATGCTCCATCTATGTGGATAATAATGAGTATCTTTTTGCAGGACATTAGATCTCCCCCCAGGGGAGTGTTCAGCTCTATGCATCTGCCCTACTCTACGTGTTCCTATTTCTGCTGGAAAACAACCCAGAGTGGAGATGTTCCAGGCAATGTCGATGGTTGATGGTTGCTACCACCCTTCTCCATTGGCACCTGTGGCTCTGTGACCTTCTCATGGAACCTTCTCCTCTCTCTGACATTAAATTGTCTTATCTTTCTCAAGGGCCTGTTTCCACAATCTCCCTGCCAGGTCCTGTTTGCATGACATTCCTTTGTGGTCCTTCATGATGGAAGAATTCTCTTTATGCTTCCTCATTTTCCCCAAAGACCAGCTGGAAGGTGGGTGTCCAGAGGGTCATTGGTTGCCCCCTCCCCACTTTGGAAGAGCTTTATAGCTCCCGCTGCCTTAAGAAAGTTCAAAATATCCTTAAGGATCCATTTCATCCTGCCCCCCCTTTTTTGAACTATTACCATCTGGCAGATGGTACAGGACAATAAAAGCAAAGACAAATAGGCTGAAAAGCAGCTTCTATCCCAGAGCAGTAACTATACTGAATTCTACTGTAGAGTCCAATATTAATGCAATATCAGGGGTTTTCAATTCAATAGCATACAATGTGAAGGGTGTGTGTGTTTTTGTTTTATTTTTATAGGGGTTTTTAAAAGTATAATATACAGTGAAGATGGCACTTAATTTCATTGTATGAGGTGCCATCACAATAAAGTAAACTATTAAACTATTAAACTATTATTGCTTGGTCTCAGAGATCCTCCTGATGACTCCTGATGAGAGGAGTTGACTATGAATAAGACCCGGCTTGATCTGATGGCCACACTACCGAAAGATTTCTTCCATTGAGCTGCAGCCTGAGCCACCGAGGCTTTGCAATCAGCTTGCAGATCCCGGCGATGAAATTAAAAACTAGTAACAAGTAAAACATAGAAGAAGAAATTAAAGCAATATCTTTAAATGTAAATAGATTGAATGTGGCAATAAAAAGTAATGAGAACTTTAACCAAATTAAATAGTTTGAAGATGGACATTATAAGTCTATAAGAAGTACATATTAGAAAACAACATTTAAAATTACTACAATATCCAAAGTTAGGAGTTTTATTTACATCATTGATACAACAAAGTAAAAGAGGAGTGGTGTTGTATATTAAAGAAAAATTAGAACCTAAATTACTTTTTGAAGATGAAGAAGGCAGGATTCTGATGGTGGAAATAAAAATGAACTTTAAACAAATACTTCTGATAGCAATATGAAAAGCAAATGAAAAGCAAGAAGAATTTTATCGGATATTACACAGGAACATTATAGAACTGGACAATGAATATGTATGTATAATGGGTGATGTTAATGCTGTAGCAGATGCAGATTTGGACTATAAAACAGTGAAGACAAATAAAAAATCCAGAAGAACATTGCTAAATTCCTTTTTTATAATGATAGAAGACTTGAGCATTCAAGATATTTGGAGACAAAAATATTTGAAAGAGAACCAATATACTTTCTATTCAAATAGACATTCATTGTGGTCAAGGATAGATATGATATGGATGTCAACAGAACTTATAGACAATGTACAAGAAGTAAATATTGGTTCAAATATTTGGGCAGACCATATCCCAATGACAATAATATGGAAAGGACGAAAGAAAAAGACAACATGGACTTTGAACGCAACAATATTAAATGAAAAGGACTTTCAGCAGTTTATGGAAAAAGAACTAGAATTTTTATTTTAAAAAAATAAAAAAGAGGACTCATCACTTCAGAATGTATGGGATACGATGAAAGCATATATTAGCAATATATGCTAATATATTTGGCAATAATGTATTTGGGAAAAAAGAATAAAAAGAAAAGGCAAAAAGATTGGAAGAATTAATGAATTTTATCTCATGATTTTTTTCTGTGTATGTGCACTAATTTATTCACTGTTCACCAAAACAGGTAGAAATCAAGGTCCATTAGCTTGTCCATCATGTCAGCTGCTACCCTGAAACACCCTGTCTACTATGCAACTTATTGCTTTGGATAGCAAGATGGGTGGTATATAAATTTAATAACCAAATAAAAAATAAATAAAAATCCATAGAATACCATGGTTCTTGATAATCATTAAAAAGTGGAGCTAGAAGAGATTTATTATTAGTGCTTAGGATAACCTATAGTATCCTGAATGTAACCACTAGATGCTGGATACTTTTCGTCTTACTGAAATACTGAAAATATTAAAGGTTTGTTGGAGGCTCAGGTTTTTAATAAACTCTTGAGTTATCAATCAGTCTGTTATTTGCACTGTCTCCATACTGTATGTCTACTAAACAGAAGACACTGTCCCATGGGAACTGTCCTGAATGGCTGTCTTTGGCTCTATACAAAATGAAAAATGACAAAATATTAGCAATTTATTATTAAAGAAATCCTTAAGGGGTGCCCATATGTACTGAATGGCATTTTGAATAAATCAGTGCAATTATGTGTTTTAATTTTTATTCAAGTATATTAAAACATGGAATGAAAGAGCATAAGCAGTATACATTTCAGGTTCCTTTCTTTTAAAAAACATGCACATATCTATGCTTGTAGCTAGACAGAATAGGTGCACAATACTTGCCTAAGAACCTTCCATCTTTGAATAGATAGCTTCTAGCTTCTGTAGTTGTTGCCATGGAAGCTATAAAGGAATTCAAATAAAGAGCTGTGTGCTAAAATCTTGTTTCTAGTATTTTGTTTAAACTGATTAGGAATCATAAATATAGTTTCAATATTTTCTATTCTAGAATAATGAAAATCAACCTGATTGACCATATTCATTGGAAATTTTAATTTTAAAAAAAATCATTTTTCTCAGGCACTATTTAATACTCACAGCATACTGGATGCAGGGAGACAACTTCTAAGAGAAGTAGATTTCAGCCTTTGAAAAATAAAAAATAAATCAGTGCACAGTACAGAAGACTTGACAGGAAAATGAGGTCACCTACTGAATTTTTCATGTATTCAAGTCCAGGGAAATCTGAGATTTATATAAAGCAGTGAGCTCATTATTTGCATCAGAACTCAATAGCAAGGGGGGAAAAATAATGTGGGAAGAAATGTTGACTGTCCAGATGTCCAAAGTAGCATGATGGAATCTGCTCTTTTTTTGGTTACAGGGACTGTGAAGAATTTACATTGAAATTAAAAGGTATTCTAAGGTGTATATTTATTCAAATCTAAGCTTTCGACTATGCAACTGTGCTTAGCTTTCCAACCTAAACAGTTTGTGTTTTGATGACATTAAAAGGATGGGCTCTGAAAGTGATGAAAATGTTATCTAGTTTTATTGGTGATGAACAATACCTCTTGGCTGTTTGCAAGTAACTGGACAAATAAGTTTCCTCTCTGCTGGAGAAAAAAAAATCCTCAGACATGCAAAATTTTAACATTAAAAAGTACTCTTTATGTAAGATTGTTTTATAAAAAGGATATTCAGACCCAAAAGATTTCCATAGAAAGGCTACATTATTCCTGAATAAAGCCTGAGCTTTTCCAAGAGAGTCTTGATTTAATGTCCTCAAAGAAAAGGACAATCAAAGCTATGTACTGCACCATCATGCCCCTTCATAGTGATTTGCACACAAAGCTTGTCTTACATTAGGGGAAATAATGACCCAACCTCAAAAGTTTAACTTTCTTTCCAGAGAAATGCAATCAATGTATAATAACAAATGGTTAAATTCATTCATTATATATCAACTGAGGCTTACATGGTATAATTTACTGCTCTATCCAAGAAAACATAATCTCTTGGGCAAGTCCTGAAAAATCTATATTATCTCCATTTGCTTATTAAGTGCAGTTCAGCAAATAACAGCTGTGATTTGGCAAGGATTTGGAAAGTTATAATGCTTTAGAATTTGAAGCTTTCTGCTCTGCATTGCAGATCTGTTGGTTTGGGATGGGATGCTGAAAAAATCTAGTTTTTTCTTAACATGTTATTTAGAAATGGAAGTATTTTTTTATTTTCTGTGCATCTTTTCACAACTATCAGATGCCTCTACTCAGCCTCCATATTTCCAGATTTTACATCATTGCTATAGGTGCAGGATTATCTTTAGTTCAATAAAATTCCACTGTTGTCTCTGATTCTGAGAGTATTTTAAATAGCTAAATTCTCGGGCGCTATGACAACGGCTGCAGCATAAGAGCATTGCACAGAATAACAGTCTGACAGCAGCGGAAGTGTGCGCAGAGAAGCTGGTTGCAGCTGATTGAGTTGAATAGGACTCCTTCTCTGGCTGTGAGGGAATAGGAGTGCCTCTTTAATAGCTCTTAGCAACGCCCCTGCTTTGACCCTACTCGACTGTGAGGGAAATCAAATCAATACAACCTCCTCCAAACCACAATGCTTCCACAGCAGCAGGACAACGACCAGCAGAGCATCACAGCTGCCTTTGTCTCTTCTTAAATTTGATCAAGATTTCTTCCTTTGATTTGGATTCAGGTTTTGGATATAGTTAATTGCTGAAAAAGCTTCACGTGCCTCGCCGAAAGGATCTTCTAAATTGTTCTGTAGGAATGCTTTTTATACTTCTGACTTTGGTGGCTTGCTGTAGTTCATTAAAGAGAGAACTTTGAATTTGCAACATTAATTTGAAATATAATTAGCAACTTCTAATGCTGATGGTAATTGTATGTGGAAATTTAAAATATGCACTGTAATAGCAAAAATTCACACTCTTACGATCGATCGTGAGAGCTTGTTTTGGAACAGCTTTTTTAAAAAGGTTCACTCACCTTTTTAAAGATGTTTTGAAGTTACCTTTATCTTTAGTAAGATGTTTAATAATAGTTGATAGGTAATTCGTGGCTTTTAAAAGTTAATGTGTTTTTCTTCTCCTTTCTTCCTAGAGATGGCCAATAGAGGACCAAGCTATGGCTTAAGCCGAGAAGTTCAAGAAAAGATTGAACAGAAATATGATCTAGAACTGGAAAGTCGTTTAGTGGATTGGATTATTATACAATGTGGTGAAAATATAGAGCACCCCCCTCCTGGAAAACAACATTTTCAGAAATGGCTAATGGACGGAATAGTAAGTAATAATCAGATATTGTAACATTGTTGAATAATATCATTTGTTCCTAAATTTCTACCATTTCCAAAACATATCAAATAATCAATTAACTTTGGCAGGCATTCCTGACCTCATTAGGCAGCATGTCCTATAAAATCAATAAGTTACAAAGTAATGTTTCAGAGGTTACAAAGTATATTTGATTTGTTTAATTTAAGAGCAATTATTATCTCCATCTGTTAACTGCCTTTCTCTAGACTCCAAAAAAATAATTCAAACATTGAAGGTGATTGCTCTTATGAGCAGAGGACAGTATGAAAAACAGTGTTTAGAGCTGTATAGAGACAGATGGAATAATGGTTATGCAATATGAGGACTATAAATTACAATTTTTTGACAGTTAATTACAGATCCTTTACAACCCTGAGCTTTTCCCTAATAATATTAACCTCCTTTCAAATGGGTTAGTTATGTGTATTCGTTTATGAAATGCCACAGTTCTGTTCTGGTTTTTTTTCCCAAGGAATAAGCAATTCTAAGTCTTTAAGTGACAATTTATTCATTTACTGAAAGAGCGGCACAAAGGTGCTTTCATTTATATGGAAGACTTGGCAAAATTATTAAACGTAGTGATTGTGTTTTTATCAGCTTACTACTTGATACTACTTACACTTGAGCTCAAGCTGTGTTTTGCTCTCCCATGTGACTATCAATTGTTATATAATCTGAAGTGAATAATTTGATTTTGCCTGCTTCATTTCAGCCATGTATGTTTTATCTGTGGAAAGGGAAGCTTTGCCAAGCATTGTTAATGTATTTGGCTCAAATGCACCCATAATGCATGCTGTCACTTATGTTTGTATTATGTATTTCATTTGAGGAGCAGAGAGCCAGGGGACCCTTTCTAAGTGGCATTAGAATATCTATGTTATAAACAGAGTAATATTCACATACTGTGTTGCCTTTAGTTGGTGGAATTAATTGATTTTGTCTCTTTCAATTCTGCTTTTAATGGTCAATCTCCCAGCTGCTCTGCAAGTTAATAAACAATCTTCATCCCAAGGGAAAAGAACCTATTGCAAGGATCACAGACTCAAAGATGGCTTTCAAACAAATGGAACAAATTTCTCAGTTCTTGAAAGCTGCAGAAATCTATGGAATACGAACAACAGATATCTTCCAGACAGTAGATTTATGGGAAGGTAGAGACTTATTTATATATAAGAGTGTTTCTTTTTCTGTAACACTGTTCAACCTGCTATTCACTATATTTTTCTTTATTGGGAAAATTCCCAAATGCCATTACAATTATTTCTAATTTGCATTGCCTTTAAGCACTGTTCTCTCCAGTAATGCCTTATTTTCTCTTTAAATTTATATTGATGCAAGACTTAATGAAATATTTTGTACCTATATCCAAGTGAAAGATATGGGGTTGTTTTTTTACAGAAGCACATCAAAACTAAGCAAATAGAAGTTATATTATAGCAGATATTTCAGCAAAATAACAAGTTATCATTTTAAGGATGGTGAAATGTAATTAGTTTTCATTTAAATGTAAACATGAACCAGCTCACATTTTCTATATTTAGCTTGGAACAAAGTTAGTATGTATATCAATATTTGCTGAATTTCATTATCTAATTTTAACCTGTATGTATGGGAAACATGCACAGAAATTTAAAAATATACATATTAGGAGAAAGTCCAAAGAGAAATTAATTATATTAGTGGAACCCATTACCAAAATCAATGCATTAAGAAAGATACATATAGAAAGAGTATACTCGGAGAAATATACAGCTATTTGTTAAAATTCTTTTGAAATTTGATTGGGGACATTCATAGTATGGGATTGATCCAGTTTCAGATTGGGAAAACATACTTGAGAAATTCACTCATTGATTGTAGTACATGAAATTAATCATCCCATAAACAACAGCCACTCTCTTGAATGAAAGAAAACTCAGGACAAATAGATCTGAAACTTGACGATAATAATGTTGTCAGAATAGTTTAGACTGAGTTTATACTGGGTGAAGCTTCAAATTTGTATGTTGTCATTTCACCCTGGAAATGGGCTTTATGCAAGTAGAATATTACCTTTATGATTTATGCAAATCTTACAAAAAGGTGTTTTGAAACTCAGCAGGGCAAGGTAGAAGACAACTCTTTTTAAGCAGATTAATCTTTTACCAAAATCTCAAGAATGTTTTAGAAGCCGTTCCTGACTATCCCAATGAGAATGTACAGCATATGCACAGTCACTGCTCCACATTTTTTTCAGTAAAAAGGTGAAGTAACTTTATAGGCCCCTTTTTTTATTATACTCTGGAATAAAGAACATTCCTTGTATGTCTCTTAGCGTCAGGAAAGACTTGGTTTAATGGAAGTAAAATACTAATATCTACTCTGATATTCTGATAATTTAGTCCAGTGCCTAAAATCAGGCCTTTTTTCAACAGCTCTCTTCCTAGTATTAGAAGAATCCATATAATTAATAATATTGTCCTTGTAATGATGAATTTGATATTTCCTTATATGTATTCTTTATGAGTATTCTGATGGAAGCCATGTATGTGAGTCAAAATAAATTCTTGCACTCTCCATTTAAACAATTGTCCGTTCTTTTTATATTTATTTTTCCTCTCCTCCTCCATTTCCTAGACTTGTGCAGCAACTGTAGGAGCTCTGCTTTCCCTTTTATATTTATTTTGTGCTTTAAATTAAATTATAAGCCTGAAGGCTTGCCATTTACAGGGACTGTGGTATCTAAAGAACATTTTTTAGATGTGAATTGATAATGATAGCCAGGAAGCAATGAAAGAACTCTTGCTAAAAGCCCTGCCGGATGTGGCTACTGCTCTGAAGAGAAAAGGATAAAGCAATCTTTGCTTTCTGTTACTAATCACGTCTCAGATGTTTCCAAGAAAAAGTTAGGCAGGATAAGTGCCATATCAAAACTGTCAAGTAATATAGAGAGAAAATTCTGGATTTTGACCAAGAGAAATGATCTTTACAATTCAAACGACATTCTTTTGAATCTTGGACCAGAAACTGGATGAAGGTATTGGAGCCTTCCCAATTCTGATAATGTCCAGTTACTTACAGCTGTATTGCCAGAAGAGGAATTCTGGGACCTGTACTGCCTTCACAGCTGGAGGGCACCAAGTTGGAGAAAGTTTACATATACCATGACCCCGGGTTACAGTGAGATTACCAACTTGGATAGCCATTTACAGATCTCATAGTTTAGATCTGTATTATGCTACGGTTTGGAATAGGAACAGAGAAACCCAAGCTCTAGTGACATTGACTAGAATATCAGTGTTGTTGTGAAGAAAAAAATGATTAGTATGCTTAAGCACATACTCAAGCATAATACGCTTGAGCAAAAACTGCAAAAATGTTCATCTGATATATTATGTCTTTTCAATGGTGCAAATAATGAATAATTAAATGTGATTGACAGGGCACAATAGTAGGTATCTCAATAATGCTCATTAAGACTCCAAACTTGACCCCAAATTGGGAAGCAGGATTCTGTATTGTGATTGTCCCACCAAAGTAATGAAAATGATTCTTGTTTATCAAGTCATAGATGGCTTCTTTTGAATTACTAAAACAGTTCTATACAGATCCACATGCCCTAAAATTACAGAAGGTGTATGTGCGTGGGAGGGAAACTAGCATAAAAAAATGAGTTATTATGTAATACCTTATAAATATTATTTCTACATTAAAAAACAATAAACTTTTAGTTTGCCATGGGGCTGCCTAGTCCCTTGAGAGCCCCTCTGGTCTGTAATAATCCAATGTTAAATGGCTATTCTAGATTCTCTGTCTTTTGTTGTTAAATTGTCATTATTCTAGAATTTTGAAATATTTAACCCTAATTTAATTTTTCATTTCTAATTTAATTTTTATACATTGTTTTCTTTATCTGTTATATTATAATGCACAATGCCCAGAGCCACTCTTTAAGGGAAACGAAGGTTTAGAACTTTGAAAAACAAATAAATCAATCTCATAAAAAGAGATGCATCACTTAGAAATAGTACATCAAAATAACAAATTAAGTATTTGAACAGGATAACCAATTGACCTGAGAAGCCTGTCATTGTCTTTATTAATAGAACTTTAAAAGATGCCATATTTCATTTTAAAAAGGTTTTGTTTATTATTGGATACATCTTATTTATGTTTTATTTGTTCCTTAAATGTTATATTCAATACTGCTAATTACTCACCTTATTTCAAAATTATTTATTTTAGGGCATTCCCATTAAAGATGTAAGCATGTTCATTTTTAAATTGAAAGACGTCATAATATTATGAAGTATTAAGGAGGTTTTGTTTTCTGGTCCAAAGTCCTTTTTGAAAGAGTTCTGATATTAAAGCCTTTGAGATTTCATTTCCAAGGTTATCATAAGAGCAGCAGAATAGATGTGAGGGTAGATAAATATTTGTAATTCTCCATTTCCTTCATCTAATGCTAATAGTAAAAAGCTAGTACTTAATTTTTTTTAAAAAAGAAACTTTCCCCTTCCAATGCAAGCTGGACTATATACTTTTCTTTTTAAACATCCCACAACCTATGAATATGGCATAAAACCAAGGACCTGTAAATGTTAGTTAGTTAGTTAGTTAGTTAGTTAATTAATTAATTAATTAATTAATTGTTAAATTTATATACCGCCCTTCTCCCGAGGGACTCAGGGCAGTGTACAGCCAGAATAAAAAACACAAATATAAACAT
>JANHZT010004278.1:131644-141669 GCA_032468215.1 Stegonotus admiraltiensis | reverse complement strand
TCAAGGTCGACTCAGCCTTCCATCCTTTCTAAGGTGGGTAAAATGAGGACCCGGTTTGTGGGGGCAATAAGTTGACTATAAATACATACTTTTGTATACTTTTTTGTATAAAAAAAATATACAAAAGTATGAAGGCTTAACGCATTGTAAGCCGCCCTGAGTCTCTGGAGAAGGGCGGCATATAAATGATAATAATAAAAAAAAATGACTCCTCCATAAGTCTTGTAATTTCTTTATTTTCTTTACTAACTATCACTTACTTAAAAAAAAAAGTCTGTAGTAGGTGTTTAGCAGCTTAAGAGATCTTTTTATTGTGGTTACAAAACTATGTCTTTTATGCTTTTTCATCCCCCAGGTAAAGGCAGTTCTTAGTTTTCAAAAGCATTTGTTTAAGATACCGCATTGTATTCGGTCTCTCTCTCTCCTTGTGGAACAACTAAGTGTTGTTTGTTGCTATCTTAATTCTCCTACTAGACTTTTTCTTGCTTTTATTATTTCCAATGTGGCAAGTAAATGCAAAATTAACAGTATCGGCGGCAAAGAAGGAAAACCAGCTGAAGATGTTTTATAGATGGCATTTGCCACCGACAAGACTTGCAAAGATGTACCCAAACAATAGCTCAACCTGTTGGAAATGTAAGAAATCCCAGGGAACATATTACCATTTATGGTGGATGTGCCCGGCAGAAAAAAAAAATTGGGCAAACATTAAGAAATGGATAGAACAAATAACAGACCAACAAATAGAAAGAAAACCAGAAACATTTCTGTTAGGAATTTTTACAAGACCATATTCCAAGGAAATAAAATATTTGATGCTACACATCTTAATAGCAACACGAATAGTATGTGCAAAAAACTGGAAACAGGAAAGCACTCCAACTGAGGAAGAATTGATAGATAAGATTTTAGAATGTGCTGTGATGAACAGATTAACAAAAGAATTAAGAAAATAAATTTTCTTGCTTTTATTATTTCCCTTCTTTGTCATGCTGAAATCTATGTGAAACAGTAGAGAATGTCTCTTCCTTTTTTGGCTGATACTTGGTTTTCTAACTGTATATAAACAGGACCATCCTTTTTTCCCCCTTAGAATGTGGAAAGACTGTATTGGCATTAGGAAGTTCCGGATTTGAAGGGCAAATCATAAGTCCCCATTATCCCAGCTATTACCCTCCAAAATGTATTTGCATGTGGACTTTTCAGGTAATTTTAAATACCATCTTTAAAGGACTTTCCCAATTACACTTCCCCATGTTTGGTGTCTGTTAGAAACAGGACACTCTGTCTCTTTAGTGAGATGAAGTTGCAAGAGTCTGATGTCTTTGATCTCTGCACAAAGCTTTAATGTCTCTCCCGCTCTGAGATTTTTTTGGGGGGTCAAATAGCTGTAATGGGAGATGAAAGGTTTCCTTGTGAATGGTGGAAATCTGCACCTGTTCTTTAATTCTGCCAGCCTAACTTCTCTCTTTAAGTGCTTAGAACTGGCAGATTAAATTAAGGCAACAAGCTTCTGCCTTAGTGTATTCTTGGGTTTAAAGTGGGCATGCATGTCATCTTGGCTGAAAATCCTCCTGAACTTTTCAGGTATTCCTTCAATATATCGAATGACAAAGTTGCTTCATTTGCTGTTTTCTTCTTTGTCTGTTTTGGAGGAGCTCCTGTTGGACCTTTTTCTGATGAAGGCTCAGTTGGTATAGCCACAAGTTCTGAGGACTTTCTTGATGTCTTTTAGTTCTTTTTCTTTTCCCTCTTGGCTGGTAGGTAAACATTCAGCCCACTCAAGGACACTGCTATGCAGGGGTGGGCTTCAAAAATTATAGCAAGGGGTTCTCTGCCTGGTTTCTGGGTGGGCATGGCCATGGTGGGCATGGCCTAGTCCGCCTTCTGTACCACAGCAGGAGGGCATTTTTGCTCTTCCCGGGCTCCGGAGGTTTTCTTCAAGCCTCCGGGTGAAAGCGGCCTCCCCAGGTTCTGGAGGCCCTCTGGAGGCCAGAAACAGGCCCTTTCCAGCCTTTCTGACTTCCGGTAGGCCTGTTTTTCACCCTTCCCCAGCCTCCGCACACACCCTGCACTTACCTGCATCCAAAATGGGCCACATGGGGACTCCTGGGAGGGTGGGGTGGCAGGGCCAGCCAGGAGTGTGATTTGAGGGTTCTCTGAACTGCACAGAATCTTAGCTAGAGGTTCTCCCAAACCCCTGCAAACCCCCAGCAGCCCACCCCTGCTGCTATGTATGAGACTCTGAAGAGAAATCCCACCCAGCAGTCATTTAAAAAAAAGCTCATCGATTTCCTGCAACATCTACTGAAGGACAATGCCATTGACAAGCCACAATACTTGCAACACTGTCATTGCATATGTTGCAGAAATATCTGAAAAGTTCAGGAGGATTTTCAACCAACACAACATACACACGCACTTTAAATAAATAAAATAAAATACTCAGACACAAACTGTGCAATGTGATTTATGCAGGACAATGCAATGAGACATGTGCAGATCTCTACATTGGTGAAATAAAACAACTATTTCACAAACACAATATAGGAGAACAAACCCATCAGGACAAGATTTAGCATCTACATTTGAAAGACAATGGTCACTCTTTTGAAGACAGCAAAGTCATCTTCTGGACAGAGAGGACCACTGGTTTGAAAGAGGGATAAAAGAGGCCATTTATATTAAAATTAAACAGCCTTCTCTCAATAGTGGGAACCACCTATTTTCTGTTAATGACACAATCCTTTCAGCAGTTCCAAGGAGACACTCATTTGTACTCTGACTCTGGTGACCCTGAGGACACAGATAAACCCCCTAAGGGGCTTCAATGACTCTCAGAGAACTAATGGCCCACCTTCAAAGTTTTAACACCCAGATGATTGCAAAGAATATAAATCCTTCCATTCCCCAGCATTCAGTGAGAACTAAGGATGCTTCTTGGGTGAGAAGTGAAATGTCTTCAAGGGGGAAAATAAGTCCAGTTGCCTTTTGAAAAAGTACCTTTGGGACAACCACAACCTGGATGACTGGGAATCTCCATAGACATTGAGTGGCTCAAAGTCAACCAGTTGGCTTCACGCCAAAGGATGAACTAGAACTCATTATTTCCTGGATTCTATCCTGATGCCTGAAGATTACATCACAGTTATGGAAATAATATGGAACAATGAAAGTCTGGCAAAATATAAATGGAGACAGAACATATTCCCCATTACACAGTGGGACTTTTTGTTCCAAACACTTTACAGCTTACCTCTCACTCCCTATTAACTTTCCATTGCAGCCAATGCTAATACATACGTTAAACGATGTCATATATCTTCTAGCTTATCCCCATTTTATTTTTGTGACATGTGAAATTACTTCTGATAAAAAGTAATAGAGGCAGGGGTGAAATTCAGCAGGTTCTGACAGGTTCTGGAGAACCGGTAGCAGAAAATTTGAGTAGTTTGGAGAACTGGCAAATACCACCTCTGGCTGGTCCCAGAGTGGGGTGGGAATGGAGATTTTGCAATATCCTTCTCCCAGGGTGAGGAGGGAATGTGGATTTTGCAATATCCTTCCCCTGGAGTGGGATGGGAATGGAGATTTTACAGTATCCTTCCCCTGCCACGCCCACCATGCCACGTCCACCAAACCATGCCCATAACCGGTAGTAAAAAAAGTAAGAATTTCACCACTGATTACAGGCCACTATTTCTACACAGTCAAGTTGCCAGAAAATTGATTCCCTTTTGCAAAAAAACCAAAACCCAACCTAAAACCTTTCTTTCTTGTTCTTTCTTAAAACCAGGCACCTCAGAAGAACTTTGGTATTGCCCTGATGTTTCATAATTATATGATCAGTGAAAAAAGCATTAAAGGCTGTGAACATGGATGGTGGAAAATTAATGAGCTAATGTAAGTGTGCTCATATACTGTAAGTAGTTTAATGATGCAGCAGTGAAAAGCAATGAAAAACTTTACATATGAAATAATACAAATGAGTTTTTAATGTTACAGTTATAGTTTGGCAGATAGGGAAGGGTCAGTAAAGTTGTACCTATGTGATGATTTAGAAAGTTTTTTATTTTAATTATCACTGCAATGTACATTAGCATATTTTATCAATACTTCACAGATTTCAGGAGGCATAAAGAGTATAACTAAAGATATGCGCATTTGCGTAGAGAAATTTAAATTAGTCTTATGAACCCTTAGAAGCATGTTCTACTGTACAACAAAATAAACTACTGTATATTAAAACCAATAATTATTCTGATTTAATTATTTATCAAGCAAAGAATTGTTTGTCCCAATAGATAAGCTAAGTAAGACATGTATAAAACACAAAAACACTTTGGGAAAGAGTGCTAGGTGAAAGATAGGAATTTGATTCTTATTGTTTTTCTCATCCATACATTAAGACAGGAGGAAAATGAAAGAAAGTGAGTGCAAATGTGGAGTGGAATAGAATTAAAAACTGTCTTCAGTTAGAGAAATACAGAAGAAAGTACTTAATGGTGATTGCAAAGGAGAATCATGGAAACCATTAAGGAATAAAATAGAACACTGCGTAGAACAATCTACTGCTAGGTGAAGCTTTTGACATGTAGACTTAGAAATATGGTAGTGCAAAATTATACTGCAGCTATATTTTACTGTTCACCTCTTCACAAGAGATGGTCTGCATAAGTTTATATAACCCATTTTGCAGGTATTGTGGCTACTACGTTGATCATCAAATGATATTCCGTGTGGCAAACTTGGTGGTTAACATGGAATTCCAGTGCAGTTCCAAGCTTTCTGAACAGCCCTTTCTTGTGGAATATGGAAGTTACAATATTAGCCAGCGTAAGACTGACTGTAAAAATTATTTGAAACCCTTACTGGCATGCAGATGTTATATACAGCTATAAAGATAATATATTTTCTTAGATTCTATTCAATAGACAGCATTTATAATCAAGGAAATTTGATATGATAGAGACAAAAGATGTGTAACTGTATATGGCAGCAAATTATCATTTCAAAAATTAATCTGCTAAAATTGGGATGATTTGATGATCAGGTGGAAGGTTTTGATTCATTTGTGTTAGTCCCAATGGATATATTGCAATTATAGCTGCACTCCTAGATACTTTAGAAATCTAGCACAGCATAAGAACTAAAACTGTAACACGCAGTTGCTATAAAATCAAATTGCATGTTAATAATAAAAATATAGACAATTACTTTCATTTGAGTTTATTATTAACTTGTATATTTCTTTAATATCTTTTCATTGACATGCAGACAGATGAGCTGGGTACTCAGCTACTAGAGCTACTAGATGTGCTGAGTAATTGGGAAGGGAATTCCCACGTTGCTCATTTTCATGTGAAGGACCACAATGAGGATGAAACATCTCTCAGTGTAAAATAGACTGAGGATGACACATAGAAAAAAATGATTTTCATGTCAGTCATGATCTTTTGCCGAACCCAAATGACCCCACTTGAGAACGGCCACTGTAATAATACAGAATTGGTTTTACGATACTTTGAATCTCTATCGGTGTACCCATAGAAAGATATGTAGTTTATTACTGAGTTTAGAACAGAGGATAGAAATGGAGATCAGAAAGCTACAGAAAGAAGAAAATTGGAAATAGATATTACTCAGAGAGACATACTTGACCTACAGACATTTCTTGGATACCTTTGGCTCAGGGGTGGGTTCTACTTACCTTTACTACCGGTTCGCATTGTGCCTGCACACCCGCACACGTTTGCTTTGCTTGTGTACCTGCGCGCTCTTCTGCGCATGCGCAGATCAACTTTGATGATGTGCAGGTCAGTGGGCGGAGCCTCCCACCAGTTTTACCACTGGTTCTAATGAACCAGTCTGAACTGGGGGCAACCCACCGCTGATTGGGCTTCCCCTACCAAAATTCAAGCTCCATATAACTTTTCTTAGTGTATATCAGTGGTGGGTTGCCGCCGGTTCGCACCGATTCTATAGAACTGGTAGTAAAACCAGCAGGAGGCTCCGCCCACCGATCCCAACATCATCAAAACATTTCTGCGCAGCCCTGTTGCAAACTGGTAGTAAAGGTAAGCAGAACCCACCCCTGGTGTATATGTCATGAGGAAAGGTGAATTACAAATGAATCCTGAAAATATGTAAGTTTCAGCTTCTACTACAATGTTCTATTATCTCATTTTTACAGCAACTTCAGCTGCCCCTTTGAAATTAATAACAGTAGTGCTAGAATACTATTTAATCATGTTTATATTTGGGCTTATTTTCTTAAAGCTCCTGCTTGCTTTCTCATAACTTGAACTTTAAAATGAGAACAGGAAGTTTATAAAAAGCCTGAAATCACAATGTTTTTCCCCCCTTTTGCCTTTTAGCTTGTCCACTTGGGTCTTTTGAATGCCACAGTGGGTTATGTATCCAACAAATTCAGCTTTGTGATGGAATTAATGACTGCTTTGATGAAAGTGATGAACTGTTTTGTGGTTAAGTATCTGCAGTATGCAACAACTCAAATATAGTAATAATTCTAGTTGGCTGCTTTTTTTTTGTATTGTTTATGCAAGTGATTTGTTGCTTATCTTCCTCTTTTTTTTTTAGACATACCCCCCAAAAATTGTAGTAGCAACTTCTTAACACAGCACCATTCTTTTATCTGCGATGGAATAAGTAACTGTAAAGATGGTCAGGATGAATTACATTGCACAGAAAGTGAGTCTTACCCTACAAACAAATACCGTGTTTCCCCAAAAATAAGACCCTGTCTTATATTTTTTTGAACCCCAAAATAAGTGCTTGGCCTTATTTTCGGGGAGGTCTTATTATTTTGGGGCATGTGGAGCAAGACGTGGCTCCTCTTGGTATGTTACCTAATTGCCAGCTCTGTCTCCCTAACCCTAACCAGAGGAAATGGCGGGGACTGGCTGCGCATGTGGTTAAATATTTTTGGGGAGGGCTTATTTTTGGAGAGGGCTTATTTTCAGAGGGCCGCTTATTTTAGCGTATGTGCTCAAAAGTGTGATTGGGCTTATTATCAGGGGATGTCTTATTTTCAGGGAAACAGGGTAAATATATCTCATTCTGCATCCTGTAGCAGATTAGAAATTAGATTTGTAGCCAAAGGTATGTATAATTGGGAGCAAGCAAAATAGCAGGCACAACTGTAGACTGAAGCCCCATCATTTTCTATGTTCATAGATATTGTACATATGTACAAATGATACACCTCTTTAGAGGCCCTTGGTTCAAATCTTGTCTTTGGAATTCACTGGCAGGTTCATTTTGCTTAATCTTTACTGCATCCTGATATACAATATTATCGTGATATATAAAAGTAATAGAGATTGCCTACCACTTTCTAAGAACTAAAGATGTTTTGATCTAGTGAGTTGCGCAAGTGTGTGGAAAACCAACAGGAAATATAAAAGCAGTAAAGTTGGAAGATTAAAAAAAACGTTCTAAAGAAAGGAAATGGAAATCATTCCTCTACTGATGCCAAGAAAACAAATGTGGGCACCGCAGCGTTTGGAGTTGTAGAAGGGGCATCTGTAATGGCAATCACTAGCTCCAAAATGAGGAATTCAGGGAATTGAAGCCCACGCATCTGAAATTGCTGAAGTTGAGACATGCTTGCTCTGGAGGATTCTTTCGCAGATGGTGAAATGGTTTGTTTAGTTTATTTATATTTACATGTATATATTTATACCAAGGGTGAGGGGTGTTTACCAAAAAAATTCTTGAATGACTGTTTTGACTTCTAGAAACTGAGATTGTTTGAACATTATAGTTATTGCTTTTTAGGCATTCCCTGTACCAGCAATACTTTTAAATGCAACAATGGTATTTGCTTCAGGAAACAAAATGCGAGGTGTGATGGAATCTTGGACTGCCTTGATCGAAGTGATGAAAACAATTGTAGTAAGTATATTTGAAGGACATGCACAAGTATATTGACATAATATATATTCATTGCCCTTTTGATCTAGTCCTCATTGTTTTTCTAGAACTTACACATTTTTTAAAATATTAAATTCTAATATTTAGATTGGTAGGTTTGCCCATCAAACAAAGTTTGGAATTGACTACCTTCCTTTTCAATTATTATTTCATTAAGATAAAACAGTTTTTAGCTTTCAACCTCCGAAGAATACTTCATAACTAAATAATGTATTTGCAGGTCAATATAGACAGTAACAGCACTAGGACAGAGATCATCTGGCCCATAATTAAAATTAATCAGATATGAAGATAATTTTCCTTTATAAAATGGTTGCCTGTTCACATAGTAATTTTCTGTACTTTCAAAATCTTCTAGGTGCATAAATTTACTTCCAGCCATATATACTAGAGCAGTGATTCTCAACATGGGCCATATGATCCCAAGGGAAGCATGCAACATTTCAAGACCACAGTTTAGAGTGGGGTGTTCAACCTGGGCAGCTTTAAAACTTGTGGACTTCAAATCCTAGAATTGTCCAGCCAGATGAATTGAAATCTACAAGTCTTAAAAGTTGCCAAGGCTGGATACCCCTGGTTTATATTAATTAACAGTACAGACAATAAAGTGCCTTTTTTCCAGCTAATAATCAGCTAACAGCAACAATGATAAACGGGGCTCAGAAGGTAGTGACAAGCAAAAAAAGGCAGATAATTCCTATATGAGAGTATCCAAATGAAACATAACACATGTATTTTGCTATTGTAATGTATTATTATGTGCTAATGGAACTGCAGCTAGGTAGCTGTCTTCTACAAGATCAAACTATTTTCTAAAGTGTATAACTACTTTGCTAGGCAGCAACTTTCTATACAATTCCATCCCCCTTCCCCCCACCTCCCCGAATTACTTGTTTTTAAAGACATGTTCTCTAGCTATGTTACATAGCTGAAATGTAGCTGGATAATGCTTAGAGTAGAAACCAACGAACTGTCCCATGCATCAGGGTTTACAGGCTGAGATTCCAGAACTGCTTGCTAGGATAAGATTTTGGAGCCCTTTTGAAACATGCAATTTTTAGTGAGGCAAAGCAGGAATTATTAACATAGACAATAACAAATAATGTCAATTTAATTTTAACTGATTATAATTTGTAGGAGCTAGGACTATTTGTCCTGGCACAAGGTACTTCCTTGTACTTTTCCCATCCATCATAGACTCTGGCAAAGCTCAACTCCTGCCATTAGCCTGAAAAATTGGATACCCTTCTGGATATGCTGTGTGGCATTTCCCAAAACAAATAAGATAGCAATTGATTCAGTTTAAATAAGTAAATAAAACCAGTTGCTAGTGTGGTTTTGCTAGGCAAAAACCATGCTAAATTGTTACATTCTTTCAAAAGGCTGTGGCAGTACTAGATACAGCAACACTCACAACCGGATTGTGGGAGGTTCTGAGACCAATGAAGGAGAATGGCCCTGGCAAGCCAGCTTGCATTTTGCTGGAGTTGCTTATTGTGGAGCCTCTGTGATATCAAAGGAGTGGCTTCTCTCTGCCGCCCATTGTTTTCAGGGGAACAGGTAAGTAAATAAAATAATTATAATTTTGAGATAATGGTACATAAGAGCACCAGCACACCTACCGTCCTTGTCCTAATGTTTTTTTTTCCGTATCCTTTTTATGTATTTATAATTATGCTTACCCTTGTATCTGTCATAAAATACATCCTCGACGAAATAAAATAAATAAACATAAAAAATCTTTTTTTAATATCATGTCACACATGTGATCTCTTGTAGAGCACAATGGGTATATTGTTTTTCCCTTAATCTGCAACGATCAGTCATACAATGCAATCATGACATTAAAGGTAAAGGTTCCCCTTGCATATATGTGCTAGTCATTCCTGATTCTAGGGGGCGGTGCTCATCTCATTTCAAAGCCGAAGAGCCAGCACTGTCCAAAGACGTCTCCATGGTCATGTTGCCAGCATGACTAAATGCCAAAGGTGTATGGAACGCTGTTACCTTCCCACCAAAGGTGGTCCCTATTTTTCTACTTGCATTTTTTACATGCTTTCAAACTGCTA
>JANHZT010004278.1:105414-117632 GCA_032468215.1 Stegonotus admiraltiensis | reverse complement strand
TAAGTATACATCAATGGAAAGCAAGATCCATTCACCTCTGAATATGAGAAATTACCCCCGGGGGGGAACGGGGATTTGTCTACACCCCCACACATATGCATACACTCTTTGATTTCTTGGTGGAAGAAAATTGATGAATTAATAAGAATTTAGTCAGCTAACTGGAAATTGTAGGAACAGACATTCAATACATGTAGAAGGTTCCTGATTATGATGAAAAGCTGTATATTCTATAGGTATATTATTGTGCAAAATCTTTTTTTGATTCTAGCAAATATGTAAAGAATTATATTTTATTATTATGTCCCAATTTGTATTTCAGGTGGTGTGGAATGTCAGGAGCCTGGAAACCTCCAGTTATACATTTAACTTCATCCAGTAATGTAATGCTGGTCACTTTTTCACTGGATCGACGACAAAAGAGTAATATATTGAAAGCATATTTCCAGGCTGTTCCTAAAATTGGTATGTAGTTATCAGAACTTCTATTAATTCTCTGATGTTTATAAACTATTATTGATGTTACATTCAAAATTGTGAACTACTATATGTGAAAATCATTTTTTGCTTGGTTGATTTAGGACATCCTGAATATGACATTTTAACAAATTAGTACATTGCCACTACCCCAAGTTGTGAGATATGAAGAGCACTATGATGTCTATAATAGATTGCATTAAACTTTGGTGAAAAGTATGACATATTGAGCCAAATATGCCAAAAGTGATTGATAATGTCCTTCACATTGGCACAGAATTCTGCACATGACACAGATACAACCAAGGTTTTTAACTTAGTCTACAATTTTTCTACCTTACTAAAAAGAGTTTTATGAAGATTTCAAGGGACTAATACTGTGATGGTTTCAGTAGTCAGTATCTATGGGCCTATCTGTTGATGGCCATGACATATAGAAGATTGCAACTTGACATGTAAGAGGAGTAAATGATATAGAATATGCACTAATTAATTAATTAAACGAATGAAAAAGAAATGTAGATCTGTGTAACCAAAGGAATATAATGTAACAGAGTTCATGATTATACATAGGGTAGGTTTAATTATAAATTAAAGGACATAAAGTGTTTGCCAGAAAATAAAAATTGGTACTATATATAGGTATTGCAATAGGCATGAAAGCAGGAATCAATAAATGAATAATAGTTGCATGTTACATTCTTTTGAATGGTGATAATGGAACAACCAGAGATAAGTTTTGGGAAATATTGGATAACATCTGAATATCTGAATTAATATGATCAAGGGGAAAAATATTCTAGTTGATAATATTGGGTGAGAATAAGATGAAAAAAGAACATTAAAAGTCAATGGGATCATTTGAAGACCCAAAAATGAATGGAAAAAATATCTGGTGAGTATCTGCTTAAAAAAAAAAAGCTTTATGTGTATCATTTATGTAATTTAATAAAATGCCTATTCATGCATATTCAAGGTAAAGGAATGAATATAAATGTAAAATCGTGAGTTATTGTTTATATGAGTTAATTGTTTATCATCAAAAACTGAGGAAAAACAGTGAGGGCTACATGCGTTTTGATACGGTATGTAAAACACACCGTTCTTTTTTGTCAGCATCAAGAGTATATCACAGGACAAAAGGGAACATGGGAGAAAAAGAAAGGAAATGAAGATAATCTGCAACATGGGAATTACAGGAAAAGAATACAAATCTTTCTGAAAAAGCATTGCACGATAGATTAATACACCAAAAAAAAATGAATGGAAAATGAATGAAGTGAAAAATGACCTGGAATGTGTCTGGAATAGAATGGAAAGGATTATATGGCATGATGTCACTGGAATGTCTAGAACTGGGCAGCATGAAAAAAAGATGAAGGAGGATACATAGTGAATGATAGTGAAAGAAGCTGTGGATGATAGAAAGAAATGTATATAAGAACTAACCAGTTTAAACATGAAAATGATAGAAAAGTGTTTAGCCAAAAAGCAAATTGTTTTATTTAAAAGAGAAAGAGAAAATGTGAAGCAATTTTGATAGAGTGTGTATCAAAATAGTGTGATTAAAATAAATTTAATGAAATTTGGTGTTGGAGGTTGAAACTAAACCAAGGTGTGGGAATTCTAGAATGAGTATTCTTTTTAATTCTTTTAATTTTTTTTTGTCGTACAGCTTCTTATATCTTTTCTCTGCCTTGCGTACTATTACAGATAAAAGGAACTGTAATGCTGAAAGATGGATCTCATCTACGCACTTGGAAAAATATGAATAAACTGTTGTATTGTTTTTTCCTCCCTTAGTTTGTGGTGGCTGGTATGTTTCCTGGAATGGGAGTGTAATTTCACCTTATTATCCTAGTTACTATCCACCAAACATTGACTGCCACTGGGTTATCAGGGTATGTACTGTTATAGTCAGCAAGCCAGCAAGGGCCATGGGTGGGCACTGGGGAAGTGGAGGCTGGGTGTTGGGGGCCACAGATGTGAGAGAGTGCTGCGGACCATCATGCAATACAGAGTGTGTGTATGTGAGGGCGTGCTATGGAGTGTGGGAGTGACTTACAGGGGTAACTTCTGACATTTCCTGCTGGCTTCCCCATTGACTTTGCTTGTGGGAATCAGGCAGGGAAGGTTGCATATAGCAATCACATGACTGCAGGATGATGATGTAAAGGTTGCAATTTTGTGGATCAGTTGTAAGTCCACCTTGTTTGAACAGTTGCTGAACAAATGGTCATAACTCAAGGACTACTTGTAGCTGATTAGAAGGCAAGCTCATATGAGGAAATAAAAACTGGTGCTATATTTAGGTATTGCAATAGGCATGAAAGCTCATCCCAAGAAATAAAGACAAAAATAGATGGGTATGCATATCATGCTAATTAAACAATAACCAACCATATTATGGCTTAGTGTTATACAGTATATGAACCATCTCTTTGCATAAACCTATATTCTTCAATTTATTGCACCGTGACGCAAATTGCACAGTATCTGACATGGACTGATGCATAGCCCAAATGATTACTACTCTGTAGTATCTGTATTCTTGCTAACCAGCAAGGGAATCTACTTTAAAATGGTAAATGCTTTTTACAACGAATATTGAGAAAGAATCTCGTGAATGATAACTCTTTCGATGAATACTGTATAGTTTCTGGAATGCGTGAGTGAATGGATGAATTGAGATTACATATCTATGGGTGTGTTACCTGACACTATGCTGACCAAAAGAAACATCAGGTTTCAGTTTTGTATCCAGTAACCAGGCATCTCACTGATGTCAGTGGGATTCTTAGAAAATTAGCATAGCATTTGTTTCTCTGCAGTATAGAAATGATAGATAATGATAGATAAACCTTACAACAAATGTAGTTTTCAAATTTTTATTTTTAATATTCTTTTCTTTTTGAAAAAAAAATCTTAGGCTCCACTCCCTGGATATAGATTGATGTTAAAAATTATTGTAATACAAATTCAGGAACAATCTCCTGGATCCAAGAAATGTGATAAAGATTGGCTGGCAATTGATGGAGTAAGGTGAGCTACAGCCCTATTGTAAAGCCTTCATTTAATACATTGCTTGTATGATTTTCATTAAACATTTAAAAATAAAACAAACCTAAAACCAAAATAAATCAAGAAAAATTACTTTTCTGAATTAAGTTACATTTACACTTTTATTAATTCTTTGAAATTGTTAAAAATTAGACATTCAGTTGTCTCTTTTACTTAATTAAATAAAATTATCAGGTAATGGAAGGGGGTATTCAGTACCGCAAGGATGCTCTTCCTCCTACTCTATTGAGAAGCTGCTCAATCTCCTGCTAGGAGCAGATTGTGTTGCTTAACTAGGGAAAAAAAAACTTTGCTGAGCAGCTTATATTCATTCACTAATTTTCTTTCTACATATCTCAATATAAATAAGCTATAAAAGATGAAAGATATAAGACCATGATGGTGAACCTATGGCATGCGTGCCACAGGTGGTACGTGGAGCCATATCTGTGGGCACGGGAGCGTTGCCCTAGCTCAGCTCCAGTGCACATGCGTGCGTTGGCCATCTGATTTCTGGGCCTTCCAGTCCCACCGGAAGTCGGGAAACGGGCTGTTTCCGGACTCCGGAGGGCCTCCGGGGGCGTGGGGGAAGGCTGTTTTCGCCCTCCCCAGGCTCCAAGAAAGCCTCTGGAGCCTGGGGAGGATGAAAATCAGGCCTACCTGGCCCACCATGCCATTGTGTGCCAAAAGCGTGGGGAGCATGAGGGGAGGGTCTTGTGCGCATGTGCAGGGAGGCGGGGCGCATTGAATTATGGGTGTGGGCACACACATGCATGACGCCCCCCGCTTTTGGCATGCGACAGCAAAAAGGTTAGCCATCACTAATATAAGACATAAGATATAAGATAGGACAGACAGGATAGGATAAGTAAGATAAGGTAACATGAAGTAAAGATCAGATAAGGTAAGGTAAGATAAGATACACACACTGACAGGCATCTAAATGCCAAAATGCCTAATGTGTGTGTGTGTGTGTGTGTGTGTATTTTCACAATAATATATATACACACAAACACTCTGATGGATAGGCTATCATTTAGGATAGTCCCAAGAAACAAATCTCTTCCATGCCACTACGAAAAGTGGCCAGAAGAATTTGGGCAGCCCCTGCCATGTCAACACAATGGTCCCCACCAAAGCAGTACACATTGAGTGAAGTGTGGTATCCTGAACTGGGAGATGTCAAATGGCAAGTCATAATAAATGAAGAGTAAATATAATAATTTAACCTGTTAAAAATGATATATCTCCAATTTTACTTAAAATATATTCTTTTCAGATATTGCAAAGCTATTGCAGAAGAAAACAGAGTCAAGGAATATGGATATTCCATTTCAATTAGCTTCCATTCTGATGAACTGGTCACACACAGAGGTTTTTATATAGAATTTAGGGCTTTCAGCCATACAGATCGTAAGTGTTACTTGCCCGTTATTAACAAAAGGGTGCAACTTTGTGAAATTGTTTAAAGGCTCATTAAGTTTAATTTGTGTATTATTATTAACTTATATTAATTAGTATTAGCTTATATTTAATAAGCTTAAAGACTGATTATACAGGTAGTCCATGATTTACAACCATAATTGAGCCCAAAATTTTGGTTGCTAAGTGAGACATTTGTTAAGTGAGTTTTGCCCCATGTTACAACCTTTCTTGCCACAGTTGTTAATTGAATCACTGCAGTTGTTAAATTAGTACCATGGTTGTTAAGTGAATCTGGCTTCCCCATTGACTTTGTCAGAAAGTTGCAAAAGGTGATCACATGACCACAGAACACTGCAATCGTTATAAATATCAGTCAGTTGACAATGTGACCATGGGGATGCTGCAATGGTCATAAGTGTGAAAAATGGTCATAAGTCACTTTTTCCAGTGCCGTTGTAACTTTGAATGGTCACTAAATGAACCGTTGTAAATTGAAGACTACCTGTATTGCAACTCATATTGTTACTTCTCTTATAAAAACTGCTTCTATGCATTCTGTACTATGCATAAAAGATAAAGAAGAAGTTTGAAAAGACGGTGAGAAGCTTCCTTCCATATTCAAAACTTCCTTTCTTATTTGGAAAATTTAGGCTTTTCAAAAGAGAAAAAAATAAAAAACATGTCACAGATTGATAAAAATATAATCTGCACGACAAGCATTATACGATGATTAGATTGGTCTGCTATACAATGTTTTTCAAACATTATGTTCTTTTAGCTTGTCCAAGGCAGTTTAAATGTTCTGACCGATCATGCGTTCCTTTAAATAGTAAATGTGATGGGTGGAATGACTGCACAGATGGAAGTGATGAAATGGATTGTGGTAAGTTGTTTATAAGCTAAATTTAACATTTTAAATATTGCTTGGTATTTGCTGATTAGATAATCATTAGATTCCTATGGTAAATCTTTAATTAATACAAATAAAACATTGTTAATCTTTGGTTTTGTCAAATATTGCCCAGTTACGGAGATCTACCTAGCTACCCTTTAATTAGAAGCTAATTAAAGTTATTTCTGGCCAACATTTGGATAAAAAATATCAGGAAATACAGAAGTGTTGGCTAAGCTGGAATGTTCAAACAACAAACAAACTCCCTGATAAAGTGATGGGAAACCATTTTCATATTGTTATCGATAAAACAACCTGAAATTTATAAGAGACCAAACTCAGCTTGGAAACTTTACCTTTCTTGACAAATGTTAGCAATTATTCTTTATATAATTGAGCTTTGCATTGTATAAAACTTTTGAAGAAAATAGGCAAAATCAGTGCTACATAAAATAAAAATTCTTAACTAAATATTTTAATAAAGTGGTACCTTTATTAGGCCCCTATATGGTATTTTTGTCACAATAAAATAATTTCCTTTGTTACTTCTATTACATAAACAACTCTGATGCTTAAAAGGCTTATCAAATTATACAGAACGTCTTGGCACCCTTTTGTTCTGTACAGGCTGATTCCCCCTGATTATTTTTCCTGACAATATTCAGGGAATTGAATTTCATGATTGGGCAAATCAGACTAGCAACTAGCAGAACCCTAGCAGAATTCTAAGGATGATTCGAAAGGCCATTATCTTAAGATATGATAATAAAGGTAGTCCTTGACTTACAACAGTTCATTTAGTGACTGTTCGAAGTTACAACGGGATTGGCAAAAAGTTATTTACGACCATTTTTCATACTTATGACCATTTCAGCAGCTGCATGATCATGTGATCAAAATTCAGATGCTTGGCAACTGATTCATATTTATGACAGTTGCTGTGTCCTGGGATCACATGTTTACTTTTTGCAACATTCTGACAAGCCAAGTCAATGGGGAAGCCAGATTCACTTAACAACCGTGTTACTAACTTAACAACTTCAGTGATTCACTGAACAACTGTGGCAAGAAAAGTTGTAAAATGGGGCAAAACTCACTTAACAAATGTTTCAAATGTTGTGCTCAATTGTGGTCGTAAATTGAGGACTATGTCTAATACCTTCACACATCACATAAAAGCCAAAAGTGGACATAAGGTTGAACATAAGGCATAAATCCCTTCCAAGAAAGAACTGTGCTTGTTTTTTTTTTAATAATTGCCTTTCTGTTTTATTATGAATTATAAATGCATTAAATCTGAACCCGGGTCATGTCTAATTGTAGATTTACTTTTTTATGCCAATTTTTTTGGGGGTCCACCATAAACAATATAGATAGTCCTTGTCAAATGACACAACTGGGATTGGCAACTCTGTCACTAAGTGACATGGTTGTTTAGCAAGATATCACGTAACCACAACTTGTGATTTTACTGATGGCTGTTCCATTGACTTTGCTTGTTGGAAGCTGGTCCTGAAACATGGAAACGACTATCACTTGACTACAGGATGATGCAACAGTCATAAATGCGAACTGGTTGCGAAACATTTGAATCTTGATCACTTGATTGCAGGGATGCTGTGATGGTCATACGTGCGAGGACTGGCCATAAAGCTTCTTTTTTGGCACCTCTCTAACTTTGAATGGTCATTAAAAAGGGCAGTACTTGTAATCAAAACAAACCTAGAATTTGCCTGAATGAGCTATGTTTATTACTCAGCTTCTTCCTACAGTGTCTTTAATCACAAACTTTGCTACAATAAATCTGGAATAGCATTATATGAAAATATACATAACCTATATGAAAAAAATAGCCTATATGAAACCTAACCTATACATAGACATATCCTATATGAAAAAAATGGAATATCTTCAAAAGAATCACTTAAATCTTCCTAAACATTATTTGTTATCTGTTAGGATATAGGTTATATATGGTGATAATTTCAGAAACATCCAAAACATGACTCACTTTTCTTTAATTTTCTTATACTTGATACAGGTAGTCCTCGACTTACAACAGTTCACCTAGTGACCTTTCAAAGTTACAACAACACTGAAAAGAGTGACTTATGACCATTTTTCACACTTACGACTGTTGCAGCATCCCCATGTTCACATGATCAAAATTCAGTCACTTGGCAACTGACTCACATTTATGATAGTTGCAATGTCCCGGAATCATGTGATTGGCTTTTAAGACCTTCTAGCAAGCAAAGTCAATGGGGAAGTCAGATTCACTTAACAACCATATTACTAACTCAACAACTGTAGTGATTCAATTAACAATTGTAGGAAGAAAAGTCATAAAATAGGAAAAATTTACTTAACAACTGTCTTGCTTAGCAACATAAATTTTGGGCTCAATTGTGGTTGTAAGTCACGGATTACCTGTACTTTGCTGCTTTAATCCAGAATGAAAAGTCTGAACTAGGCATGCCCAACCACGGTCCATGGGCCACATGAGGCCTGGGACAACTAGTAAAGATAATAAAAAATGTTATTATTTATTTTACTATTATGTAAAATATTGTTATATATATCGTATATTATAAATATTTAATATTTTAATATTAAAATGTTAAATAAAATTTTATTATTTATATACATTAACTATGTTATATATTTTATATGCAGCCCAAGATAATTTCTCCTCAGATAATGTGGCCAGAAAAGCCAAAAGGTTGGAAACCATGCTCTAAACTTTATGAAGGCTACAGGGCAGACCAAAACATATTTTTTTATTTATTTAAATTTATTAACTGCTCAACTCCAATGGACATTAGGTAATGGAGGGTGGCCATGCTTCCATTGTTACAGAAGGTAGTCCTCTGCTTACAGGTCACTTGGATAGTGAAATGGGCAGTGTTTGAATTGGATAAATAAATAAAACATAAGTGCTTGTGAGCATCATGTGCGTGCACACACAGAGAAGCTTAAGTGAAGACATGGAATATTTAAACTCAGAATCACATCATGCAATACACTGATAGAATTGGATTTTTACCATCTTCACATGTACCTAGGGTATATAAAATATAGTGCTTACCCAATCAGAATGATGGCATTATATTGTCATTTTGTAAAACACTTATTATGTAACCTATTTGAGAAACTATAAGTTTGGGCCAGTCACCAACTTTCAGCCCATCCTACCTCACAGGTCTGTTAGGTAAACATGTGAGGATAGAAGGCTAAATGCACCACCTTAATCTCCTGGAAGAAATGTAGAGCAGAAATCTAAATTGCAAACAAACAAACAAACAATACTGACCATTTTTCCAACTGTCATTTCATTTTTTCAGCGTATAAAAGATGTCTACCTCATTCATATAAGTGTCTAAATGGGAAATGTCCAAAAAAATTAAATCCAGAATGTGATGGTATAAAAGACTGTGAAGATGGATTTGATGAAATGAATTGTGGTATGTAATTAATGTGTGAATACCTGAAAGGAGCTGTAATCATGATGGGGGAGTTCTACATTCTTTTGAGGGAATGCAAATCAAAGTCTGTATGTGCTCAAAATTGTATTGCACAATTCATAGAAAGTAATCAGCACCTCTCTTTTAGCATGTGGAAGGAGTCAGATAACAAACTTCAGAATTGTTGGTGGTGAAGAATCAAGGCCTGGGAAGTGGCCTTGGCAAGCAAGCTTGCAACTGGGAACATCTGGTCATATATGCGGTGCCTCTGTAATTTCAGATCGGTGGTTGGTATCAGCTGCACATTGCTTTCAGGACTCCGAGTCTATAAGGTATGCATTATGTAATGCAAAGGATATATTACTGACAATAGACATCCAGACTCTTGCAGTATGTTTGTTTAAATATTGTTTAGCTCATAGGCATCATATCTGCCTATTCCCCATCTCGCTCTTTATTTTAAACAAAAATTAAAAGGAAGCTGACGTGTGGCAGCTCACAACAATAATAAAACCACAGACAATAAAAATGAGAAAAATGAGAAAACCCAGAGGCCTAACCCATCATCTCCATCTATTCATCTAAACAATTCCCAGGTTCCAACCTTACTATCCCAGAGCCTAATGACAGCCTTAATAGCTTCCTGGAAGACTAAAAGGGTGAAGGCCTGCTAGATCCCAGGAGAAAGGTGTTCCACAGGGCAGGGCTTGCTACAAAAAAAAGGCATGTTTCCTAAATCCCCTTGATGACAATATTTACTAGGAAAATTGCAATCTTTGTTTTTCAGATACTCCATAGCATCAGGCTGGACAGCATATATGGGTATAAAAATCATAACCAAATACAGCAATAATCAAGCAGTAATGAGACCAATCAAAAGGATAATAGTCCATCCAAATTATGACCCATATGTCTCAGATTATGACATTGCGCTCTTGGAAATGGAGGCACCGGTATTTTTCACTGAGCTGGTACAACCCGTATGTTTACTGAGCAGTCCTAGAGTATTTATTTATGGAACTGTCTGCTATGTAACTGGCTGGGGAGCTGTAAAAGAAAATAGTATGTTCATTTCAAATTGCAAGTATCCCTAATCTGTTGTACCTTTTTGTGAATCATAACTGTCAGCTGCTGTGGAAATCAATTTCAGCTATAATGTTATGGATCTAATTAAACTTAATAGGACTAAGAAAAATCTGTTGCAATTCTGAAAACATAGTCTTAGTTGATGCAGATGTTTAATTTCATAAAGTTCTAAGCATTACATTACTTATTCCAGCTGGAAGACGTATCTTTCAGTTTGAAGACACGTACAATTTATTTATATTTCATTTATTTAATGTACCAATTGCTGTGTAAATTACTATAAAGGAATGCAACATACGAGCTAGTAAAATTTCAAAGATATAGGGCAGATCTTGTCAGGTTCATTGCAATTTATGTTTCAAAAATATGCTTCAATTAAACAAACTGTAACATCAGTCCAGGGGAGTGAAGAAAGACCATCACCCACTTTTAAATATATTCTAGATCACAATAATCAGTATCAGTGATCTATTATCAATTCCTACCTCTCTTTTTTTAAAAAAATGGTACAAGTGACAATCTAACTTTCAAGTGGCAATTCCAACTTTTGATGTTTCAGAGGAACATCAAAAATGGTTGATGTTCCTTACTAAGCTCCAAAATGCTCCATTTTGGAGCTTAGCATTGGAGAAACACATTGGACAGGCCTTGGATGCTTCTACTCTCTTTCAACAGACAGATTTAC
Source organism: Stegonotus admiraltiensis (assembly GCA_032468215.1). NCBI lineage: Eukaryota > Metazoa > Chordata > Lepidosauria > Squamata > Colubridae > Stegonotus > Stegonotus admiraltiensis. Next base: position 106,543 of record JANHZT010004278.1, on the reverse strand, counting down.
TCCCTAGTTAATGTTACTAGCTATCACTTGCAAATGTGAGGATGACATAGGAAATACCATACTTACACAATGTTTCTATCAATTTAGGTCAGCTTACAAAAACATTACAAGAAGCCAAAGTGAAAATAATTAACCAAAGTGTTTGCAACAAACTTTATGATTACCTAATTACATCTCAAATGCTATGTGCTGGGAATCTGAATGGTGGTACTGATGCATGTCAGGTAAAGCCAAAAACAAAACTGTGAAAAGAAAACATGATTTATATGACTGCCTTTTAAATGAAATGATCAAAGAATACTTTTCATATATCTGTTTTGTAAGGAAAGGAAGACAACATAAGTCCTCTGACTGGTCTGTTCATAATATTTGCCTAAAAGACTTGTATTAGAAGTTAGAATGTGATGAATAAGCTCAGCAATATTATGTCAGTTAAATATAAATAAATAATGTGTTCCTAATTTTACAAAATAAATGAAATATTATGGATTAAAAGTTCGACACTTTTGCAATTTCAGTCTGTGTGAAATAGAATAGAGTAAGTCATCAGGATCAATAGTTTTCTTGTGTATCAAGAAGATTACATTTAAAATGTTGGGTCAATTCTGAGCACCTTTTGAGATCAGCTGGACTGCATGTGGAAAAGAACAAAGATTGTGAAAATCCAGAAACTAAATTAGAGGAGAAATTGCTGTAAGACCTGTGTTTATTAATCTTGACTGAGAGGTGAAAAGGTGAAAAGAAATGGTCTTCAAAGATCTGAAAAGCAATTGTATTAAGAATGAACAAGGGATTTATTTGTTTGTTACTTACTGTTGTTTCAAAAGCCAGTAGTGGCTTTTATTTTCATCCAGAGCAGTGGTGAAATCCAATTTTTTTTTACTACCGGTTCTGTGGATGTGGCTGGGTGGGCGTGGTGTGGCTTCATGAGCATGGCTTGGTGGGCATGGCTGGGGAAGGATACTGCAAAATCTCCGTTCCCATCCCACTCCAGGGGAAGGATACAGCAAAATCCCCATTCTCTCCCCATTCCTGGAGGAAGAATATTGCACAATCTCCATTCCCACCCCACTCTGGGACCAGCCAGAGGTGGTATTTGCCAGTTCTCCAAACTGCTCAAAATTTCCGC
>JANHZT010004278.1:74946-89507 GCA_032468215.1 Stegonotus admiraltiensis | reverse complement strand
CTGGGGCTTTTACGGTGCCGGGGAACGGGCGCCCATAAAAGAGCGTCTGCGAGGCTCGCGGAGCCAACAGGAAGTCCTTGGTTAAGCACTTTGGAAGTTCTGCAAAGAGTAACTGTTCTGGAGCCTTTTTAAAACACTGGATTGGCCAAAGGCAGAACTTGTTTAACCTGCCCAGGCTATCATTTTCATCAATTTATTCTTCAATTTACAGAAGGCTGCAAAAGGAAGTAGATTTGTTGCAGAGTGGCAGATTTGTTGCCCTATTAATACATGAAAAATACATGCCATATTAATACATGAAAAAGGTAACGATCAGGGAAATAGAAATGTGATTAAACTAGACTATGAAAAGTATGAAAAACTATAACTGAAATAAAACACTTGTATTAGCTGCAACAACGATAAACGTTACTGTTTCTGGAGCTTCCTCCTTTTAAATTATTTCTTCCATTTCTCAACAAATCACTCCACATCTTTCATTTTTATAAAACCATAAAATATCAGGATTGGAAGGAATTGTAGACACTATATTCCAACTCTTAGTCATTAGTCATTTTCTGAAACAACATTAATTCTGCTTTGCCTTTACATGATGGCCTTCAGTTGGGAAAAGACAGCTATCATGTCTCGTACAGTGTTCCCTTTTCCAATTATTCATACATTTTTCCTCTCAGATCCTTTCTCCTGTTTGTTCTACTCTGGATATATTTCAGTATATGTATCATTTTCTTTTATAAATATTGTAACATTTTTGTAATAAAAGAATATGCTATATAGGATCTGACTAAAGCAGAATAAAGAAGCATTGAACTGCATTTACTAATTTTTGATTCATATTTAATTTGTAAGACACTAAGGCAATCATACATTTGATGCATGTCCAGCTGCCCACAACTTCAAATTTCTAATGTTTTCTTACCAAATTGAAAGATTCTGCATTTGTTTCTGATGAAATTCATCTTGTTGAGTTTTATTTGAATTTGCCCATCTGAATCTGATGCTGTTCTTCAGTATTTTTGTTATCATGCAGTGGTGTGTCATTAGTTGTATAATTGTTTTATAACAAAAAAGTGTTTTATTCATATTATAGCCAACTGGAAGGATGCTGTTGATCCTTATAGTATTTTTTTAAAGTAAAAATCCCATTGGTCCTAGTAAAGTACAGATATTGTTTTATGGATAGTATGGTTGGTTGTACAGTCAGCCAGAAGTTTAGATTAGATTTGACATTTTTATCCACCTATCCAGAGGAGTATGTTGTTTGATGGTATTAGAGATGTCATTGCAGGACATCTGCAGTGTTCCAAAACAGCTTTTCAAGTGTTTCTCTAGATGCTTTAGGATTGCATCCAGGGAGCCTATTACTTATTGGTACTATCTTTGCTTTCTTTTGCCACAGTTCTATTTGTATTTGCAGGTTTTTGTATTTTGTGATTTTTTTCAGTTCTTTCGCTTCTAATCTGCTCTTTCCAGATACTGCAATATCCATTCCCTAGACTTTTTTTGTCTTTCATATTAACAATTGTTAAGTTGGAGTGTTATGTGGCCGATGCTTGTCTGTTTGAATTCTAAAGTCCCAGAGTACTTTTAAGTTTTTGATTTTCTATTACTTTTTCTATTTTATGGTCCCAGTTTTTCTTTCAGGCAAATGGTATTTCTTGCAGATCTTCCAAAGCACCATTGTTGCTACCACTGTTTGTAGTCAGTCTGTGTGACTTCTTAGCATGCCAGTTTACATGGAGAATTCCATTTTATCCATCCAATACCAGCATGTAAAATAGATTGTACTGGTCCAAAATCACTCCCTGAATTTCCATGACTGGGACAGATTGAACCTGAGTTTCCCAATTCCTAGTACAAATCCTAACCAAGCAACAGTATATTCAGATAATTCACTTTATAGATTCCTGTGCTGGTTTATATCTCAGCCACATTCCCTTACCAAGCAAGCAACCAAAAAGTTAAAACAAAATAAAAGACTACTTACATCTTTTCTCACGGCATGTCTTCTTCTAAAATGAGACCAAGGTTTTTTGCTGAAATAGAAATATTAAAGAAACAGCTAAAGGGGGTGTGTGTTCAGCCACAATATTAATGCATTGTTTGAATCAACATTATATTTGAATCAGTTTCCTGAATGTTTGCTTTATGAATTTTCATTCTGGTTTTTGTTTGCTTTTGTTTTTTGACTATTATAGATTTTTTTTACTATCTCGTATCTTAACCTTTGTTAGTTTTATTTATTATTGCAAGATGGTGGAAATATGGTACCATTGCTTATTTCTCTTTCTGCAATGTTCTGCAGATAAAAGCAACACAAAACTAGTACCAGCATTCTACACAATTTATTTGCTCTTTTGTCTTCACTAACTTTCTTTCTGCTTTCACTTTACTGTTCCTATCTTTTCTTCAATGATTATAGTTTCTACAATTTTTAGAAGGTACATACACTATCTTGATTAGGTTCTCAAGGTCTCACTGAATAATAAGCATATTTTGAGCCCACTGATGATAATCATTGCTAGTGATGGAACGTCCAGAGGGGGAAACCAGTTAACTAGTTAACTTTAATTAGTTGTTAAAGGCACAAACTCTGTTGTTACATACATTTAAGACAATAAATGGTAAGTTATATTGCAATCCTATACATATGTAGTTGAGTCTCCTTCAAATGGAATTGTCCTCCTGCTGGCTGCATAAACATATTCATAGATATTTTTTGGTAATGGTGAAATATCTTACCATTGTCTTGTTTTTGGACATTTTTCAACTTCCCAGGGTAGCTTATGGTTCTGGTATTCCTTGGTATCCTCCATCCACAGAGCAACCACAATAAACTGTTTCACTTTCAATCCCAGGCAACATCGGGTTGAATCAAGGACCTCATTTCTCATCTTTGTCCATTCATTCATCAATCATTCAGTCATTCACACAAATGTAGAATTTGCAACATTGACTAGGTGAAAAGCATAGTAAGCAGCACCTACTTCTGCTGGAACATAAAAATAATGACTGTCTATTTTAAAAATTATCCAGCAGTTATTCATAAGAAATGTAATTATTATGAGTAAGGGTTATTTTCCATATTAGCAAAAATGAAATAAATTTCCAACAAGTAATAAATGGAACAATTTAAATTATATTTCTTAGTGATGGGGGGGAAAATAACACTTTTCTCCTGATAAACACTAATCTGTAGAATCTTATTTCCTTATAGTTTTAGATAGCCCTTCTTTAATAGCTAAATTCAACATACTTCAAAGCATATAATATGCATAGGCATATTTACAAAGCAGTCTCTACACTTATATAATTACAAAAATCACTTTTTAAGTCATCACAATAGGAGAACATGTGACCTTGGCAATTGGCCAAATCTTGGGAAAACTTGACCTTGACATTAATTATAGTAATTGTAAGGACTCAAGCTTAAAGCGAAATATTGACCTTGAAACAATCTGGAACTTACCTTTTTTTAACTATTTTGTTTCCCATGTCTTCTGTTAACACTAAATTACCGGTAATTTCCCCTTTCTTTCTTCAGTCTTCTTTGGATTGGTTATTACAGTTGTACAGCTGGCTGGAAAGACCAAAAGAAAACTCCTGCCAGAAAGTCACAAGCATTCTTTCGCAAGTTCTTTAGAATCAAAGTATGATCATGTTTGCAGTGTCGGGAAAAAAAGTTCCTGAACCGTATCATCTCTGGGGGTGTCGTTACTAAACAAATGACATCATTTCCCAACAGTATACGAGAACAGACTGCAATAGATACTTTCTAGTAACCCTACTTACACATCAGCTAAAGTTTTTTCAGGAATCACAAGACAGAAACTTCAGCCAGGATTTGTTTAGTAGTATGACTAACTTCATATGCTCATAATCATAACAGAAAAATATGAAGTCCATTCCTTAGTTTTTTGCATAGCATGTCACAAACTACAGATCCATACATATTCCAACAAAGCCAAAAATTTTGAAGAAATTGAAAAGCAATGATTATTCAGGAAATGCATGTAAATATAATGAACTAACTTGTTTCAATCCAATGAGCTTGTATTCATATAGCAGCAGCACAAACCTTTATCATTACAGGTAGTGGTTAGCAAGGCAACCACATTTTTCTTTTTATAGAGTTTCTTGTCAACTGACAGCATGTGGTTTTAAAGGAAAATGGGCCTCATACCTAGTAGTAAGCTAAAGCAGTCATGTATTTACAGCATATTGCTAAGTAAACCATCTCTTTGAAAGAAGTGGAATAGTGAGGCCAATAACTATTTTGTAACACAGGATTTTGAAGCTGGCTCCAAGTGTTTTATTTTCATTTATATTAAACACTGGGAAATTCAGAGTAAACTGTGACCAAGAACATATGACAGAGTTGGAACTACCTTATAGTAGTACATCTATAGGCTACCTTAGATTGTAGAAAATTCAAACTGGATCTTGGTTCTGAGTAATGAGTATAGGATTGAGTATATTAAAAAAATCAAGTGTCACAGAATTCCCCTTGATGTGATTTTATAAGGATTTCCCCAAAATAATAAAGACAGCTTTCAGTTCTCTTTAATTGCGCTGTAATAAATTACGATTCTAAATGTAACTTTTCAGTGCCTTAACATCACACAGAGTTAAAATGATCTCTGTATTCCTTGTTATCTGCATTCTCTGGACTCAATACTCTGTAGGTGAGTTTTGGACAAACTTTTCAGATTGCTGTAGTCAACCTGATGCTCTCCAGATATTTTCGACTACAGCTTAACTTCCACAGTTCCTTGCATCTGGTCCAACAGACTGAATCTGATGTAATTCAAAATAGCCAGAAGAGAGCAAGTTGTTTGCTTGTTAATTAGCTTTATTGCATGTTAGTATTATGGACAAAGCCATGTGATTAGAAGACTTTGAGCGGTATTTCTCTGAGATATGATAATCTCAACAGTAAATGTCAATGTTTTTCTTGTATGATGCCAATGATAGCAGAACAGATTGAATGATAATGCCAGATTCAGATAAAGTAGAGAAAAAATATTGGCAGCAGAGTAATATCAGATTGTGGTATGTTACTGGGACTTGCTAGATTAACTGATAAACTAATGCATGACTTTGACATCAAATATGGCTATCGCAAGTTAAAATGCAAAAGCTATTCCTCCAGGACACCCTATCTATGCTGGTTTGTCTCCATTGCTACTGCTACTAGGGTAGAGAGTTATTTCATATATTTATTTTTATTTATTACTATTTGTAACTGCACCTGGAGGAGGGCTTAATTAAATCATCTTAAGGTCTGGGTAAGTACAATATTCAGAGTACTGCTGATGTGGTGATATAAACTTATTTTGTCCTTAAGAATTCACTTTTTAAAAGGTCTTCAGAATTTAGTATCTTGGACTTTCTTTTCAGGTGACACAAAAGTGATTCACAAGCCTGTTCAAACTATCACAACTGGAAAAAATGTGACTCTGTTCTGTCAGTTGGCCAAAAATCATGACATTGTTCAGGTCACCTGGCAAAAAAATGAAACCAACATAGCAATTTACAGCAAGGCTTATGGAGCTAAAGTGTTGAGTAACCAGAGTAATATCCATCTTTCCCAGAGTGATTTGACTTTTTCTGCCATCACTTTCAATGGGGTGACATTCAAGGATGAAGGCTGTTATAGTTGCATCTTCAATACATTTCCCTTAGGACCTATTTCAGGCAAGACATGTCTCAAAGTCTATGGTAAGTTATATTGTTTTATTATCTGGATCTTCAACAATTGCAGATCATTTCATGCTAGCAGCATTACCTATAGCAGTTCTATAACATTTATAGGGTGCAATAAATAGTTTCTCTGAACAAGAGAACAGTTTCTCTGAAGTAGTATAAGTTGATTGCCTGTGTCTCTTCCATGACTTAAAGAAAATCTCATTAACTATGGTAATATCAGAAAAGAAGGAAATTTTATTACATGTGTGTGTGTGTGTGTGTGGTGTGTGTGTACACAGACACACACAGATTGCTAAACTGAGGATTACTGAAGTATCATGCATTGTATAATTCCAATATCTAGTTTCCTAAAGGCATTAATATCTATGAACTTCTTAAGGTGATTCAGTAATTTCTAAATGTTTTGGATGTAGTTCCAAGTTTTAAGCTATCTTGCCCTCATCTCATCTCATCTCATCTCATCTCATCTCATCTCATCTCATCTCATCTCATCTCATCCTCTCCTTTTTTTTATTCAGTCATGATTAACTTGTAATGAATTCGGTTCTTTTTCTACCTCTTTCCTCTTTCAGCTATGTTATCTTACATTCTTATCACTTGTGTGAAAAAAAAAGCCTGCAGATTCACAGCTTGATTTTGAGGCTTCTTTAACACCTTTCCTGCCCCATATCTATTATCTTCTGCTTCTCTGACCTGTGCTCAAGTGTTTTCTAGTAGGGAGAAAGAAAGTAGGAAGGTTATTGTCTAAGAACTTTTGCTTGTTCATCCTCTGTGCCAAAGCAGATCACTATTGAGAGATCAAAGTAGATCAGTATCATTCATGGTTGTTTTGCGTCTGGGTTCTTATGATCAACACATTCCATCTTTCCTGTGTGACTTATCTACACTACTTACTTGTCCTGTTGTCAGAATGGGCAGGCAACCATTGCTGAACAGCAGAAATGCTGTTAATGTCTATTAATTACTTACTCAAAAGTAACATAGGAGGTGTTTTTCTGCTTCATTTCCAAAGTTCACCCTTCTATATTTTGACAGCTTGGGTGTTTCTGTCCTTTTTGGGTAGTGTATTTTATTTTATTAGAAGGTAACCCTTGCAGGTTATTGGTGATGGTATTTCACAAAGACAGGAACACTCCTTGGATCTAATGTTTACTATAGCTTATAATATCTTTTAGAGCTACTGACACCAAGTATCAATCACAGGAATGAATTCAGGTGAGGATTAGAATTAGAAATCTGAATTGTTTTGTATAATAGGCTATGCTTAGCTAAAATAGGATTGAGTAATTTTTAATTCATATATTTTTCCTAGGTGTTATGTGAGTGGGCCACCTTATGATACCATAATATTAACATAGGGGTTTTGGAGGAGGGATTATATAAACTGTAATTATGTTTTGCAGTACACATTTAGTTGTGTTGTGTAAATTAGCCAATAAAATTTCAGATTTTAGGCCAGGTTTAAGTAAGAGAGATTATGATCACATTTTAATCATTCCTTCTCTGAACCAATAACAATTAATTTAACAATTGTTTAACATAGTCATCAAATCTATGATACCTGCCTTTAGATAATTTGTAGCATCTTTTGCAGTGTTAATAAAGAAAATAAGGCAATTTTACAATACAAGATCAGATGGTGTTTGTTTATATGCTAGGGTAAAAGTAAAGACTCTCTTGATCTCAGCTCACCTCCTGAAAGTTATATGCATATGTTCATATCATTTTTCTGGTAACTGTACGGAAGTGCTTGCTATACTTTCAGGATGTTTTTTGATATATCACCATAGCCTTCAGTTCTAAAAGCTTTGGTGGTCTAAAACCTAAGTGCTAACCAGGTCTTACCATGCTAGTTTTTCAACATGTCAGCTAATAGATACTGCTATGCCATGGAGTTTTGCATGCAATTACATTAAGACACTATCAACTCTCCTTCCTTTTCGATGATTACGGTATACGTCAAAAGAATCTCTAGCTGAAATCCCTGGAAACCTAATTAAACAACCAATAGTGGGAAGGAGGTGGAGGGATGGCTAATACTGGGCAACAGAAGAGCACTCTTACAACGTATCAATTCCACAGTTTATCCATTCAAACTGCTCCTGTACTGTGTTCATGCAACCTGATTCTATGCTGTTTTAACACAACTTTGCTTGGATTGAGACCCTTTGGCAACAGTTTCCAAATATTTAAACCAAACTGTAAGATGGCAGATCTTCCTACAGTATTAGGCAATACTGCGTGCTGCTGCTGTGTCCTCCTGTTTCAGCAACAACCAAATCACTTGCAATCTAATAATCATAATCAGCTTATGGCAGTGAACTATGCAATTTTTATATATGATTGTGAGTAACTATCAGTAGTAGGTATTACCATTTAATCCAGTTTGGCTAAAAAGAGTGGAATCATTGCTGACCATATTAATCATGCACTCAATGGCAATGCAATATGTAGCATGCTACCTGGACATGTGTTCTATCTATTTTCTACCTGTACTAGACCAGATAGTGGTAGCTAATCAGCTCTATAGACATAGTGTCTTTCTAGGTTCTCTGCCTTCTTTCTCACCATTATGGTCCACTGTTAATGAGGAAATCCTTCCCTTTATTGCTCTCTCCTCTCTGCTGTTGCTTAATAAATGAATAATTTGGTCAATCTAACTCATCAGAAGCAAGAATAATAGAAATGTTCTTACTCCCAAAGCACAGCTGTAAATATTAATTGAACAATTTGTTTTGAAGCTCTAACAGAACCTGAAATATATGTAAGACAAGTTCTTAATCCAGATAATATGGAAGAAATAAGAGAAATAAACTGTTCAGTAACAGGAAGACCAGCTCCAGTAATTACCTGGAAGATGAAGAAACCTCTTCAGATAACGCCAAAATCACATATGATTCCACACTCAAATAAGACAGTAACTGTTATCAGCACATTTACTCAAGTCTTGTCCAAGACAGCCTCAGAAAATTCAGTAATCTGTGTTATTCAACATCCATCTTTAAACACTTCACAAGAGTTGATGGTATCTGAAATTGTAAAGAAACAAGGTGGGTTTAAAGTCAGAAAATTCCTTTCTTTTCCTTCCCTTTCCCTTTCCCTTTCCCTTTCCCTTTCTCCTGCATGCTCTCTCTTCTCTCTTGTCTTACCATAGTTTGTCTTAGAAGTTACCTACTATTTTTCTTTGCAAACGCTTTCTTCATGTGCTTATACATGTGTTTCATGTGAGCCCAAAGGATGCCAGTCATTTCCTTGATCAAATCTATAATTCTCTAAAGGTGTTTTTTTTAAACTAGACTTGCTAATTCTACTAAAAAAAACCAACAATCTTAGAACAAACTTACTTTCCCAGCTTGTTTCTATTACAGATGTATTATAGATTATAACTTGCAGAATTTCTAATTGGCATCTCTAAAGGAAAGCCATTTCCCTCACTTAGACAAGCAGATAAAAAATGCTTATTGTAAAGAATGCATTTAAAATTGTATTTCTGTAGAAGTGTATTAGGAAAGAAGCTCATTATATGATTTCTAGACTTTTTCCACAGTCATTATCATTACTGCTCCAATTTGATCCATCATCTGTATTAGAAATGTTATATTATGGTTATGCTATTGACAACACTGAATAGACTGGATGTAGTACAAACTATGTCCCTAAGATTCTTTTATAAAGCCAGATTTTAATGCAGTTCTCTGAGCACCCAATCTTTTCTATTCCTTCTTTTATTATTATTATTATTATTTCATCAGCCAATTCTTATTTATTAATTTCTCTTTACAGTCACAAACAAACATCGAAGAATTGTTATTGCAGCTATCTGTATACTGGTTTCCCTATTTCTCTTGGGTGTATTTTTCTTTTTCATATACTGGCGAACGAGACGAGCACTAGTAGAAAAAGAGCAAGATCTTCCATGCTGGGTAAGTCTCAAATATATCCCATAATATCTATGGAACAATGAAATGCCCCAGCACAGTGAGGTTAATTATATTATAGGAGATAATTAGAGCTAATTTCGACTTCTATATATTTGACTTCGACTTCTATATATTTGAACAACAGATTTTGCTGACCAAAATGAGCCACAAAGTCAGCTGAATATATCTACATATATATATGCAGGATCTTCATGAAGGAGGTTGGTGAAGGAAAGATAGCCAATGGACAGAGAAGCAAAAATAGAAGCAAATAAGGGAAGGCAGATGTGATCTAGACTTTTGATAACACTTTTTAGTGGCATTGAGAAAGGCAGGATCATTTTTATACAAATAGCTGATGGGTACACCGGGTAATATGATGGAATTGTTGGGGGTAGAATTAACGTTTCTACCCACCCAAGCAATAAGAAAAGTGATCTCTATTTCCATGCTAGTTTTACCAGCAGAAAAATAGAATCTGCAAGTGAAGTGATTCCGTTCAATAAAGGTCCCAAGCAATAATAATAGAATACTTCAAGTTCTGAAACCAATAAGCAGCTTTTTCTCAGCTGAAATTTCTGTTCTAAACAGATTATAATTTTATAGTCTAGAACTTCTCCTTAATTCAGCCTTTAAAATGTGTTATTTCTCTGCCAGGTTGTTCAACTTTGTTCTAGAAGAACATTATGTAGAAAAAATGGCTGCACAAAGGAAAAAGCCCCTGTGAAATCACTCACTGAAAGAAAGTTTCTGGACACATGAAATATTTCTTTTCTTTTTTAAAAAAGTCAATTTTTTATTTATATATAAATATTTTGACATGAACACATAGCTCTGAAGCCTTGCTCTGTGCACAGAGAGGATCAGGCAGCCAGCAGGCTGGTTAGCGCCTAAAGGCCCTCTCCTTGTCTTTTAATTAATTTTTTACCATTCCTTGCCTCTTTTAAATATTATATACAGTTTTTATGCTTTTAATCTGCACCTTTATAACTGCCTGGTTCAATTCTGCAACCCACCAAGACAGACACAGACTTCAGAGGATAATTAAAACTGCAGAAAAAAGAATTACTACCAACCTGCCTTCCATTGAGGACCTATATACTGCACGAGTCAAAACGAGGGCTGTAAAAATATTTACAGACCCCTCGCATCCTGGACATAAATTGTTTCAACTTCTACCCTCAAACAATGCTATAGAGCACTGCATACCAAGACAACTAAACACAAGAACAGTTTTTTCCCGAATGCCATCACTCTGCTAAACAAATAATTCCCTCAAACTGTCAAACTATTCACTAAGGCTGCATTACTATTACTATTACTCTTCTCACCATTCCCATCACTCTTCTCCTCCCACTTATGACTGCATGACTGCAACTTTGTTGCTTGTATCCTTGTGATTTATATCGATATTGATTGTTTCCTGATTGCTTATTTGTACCCTATGACTATCATTAAGTGTTGCACCTTATAATTCTTGATGAATGTATCTTGTCTTTTTATGTACACTGAGAGCTTATGCACCAAAGACAAATTCCTTGTGTGTCCAATCACACTTGGCCAATAAAATAATTCTCATTCTAATTCTAATATTATATTTATATACTGCCCAGACTCCTTCTGTGAAAGAGATGGGCGATTCCTAAATATGCTAAATAAATAAATAAAAACAATGATAGTTTCCCTATGAATATTCCTTATTCTGTATTTTTTTTAAATTAGGTATTGCCTATGTGTTTACAATTAATATTTGTGAGTCATATTTTATGTAAGGTAAACTGATAACCAGAAATTAAGCTAAATAATATAGTAATAATAAAAATATTTATTTTGAACTGAGAGTGTATTGTTTTATTTACTAATTCTATTCCTTTCAGAAATCGGTATTAGGAAATGATAATTTCTAAATAATTTCATTTATGACAATTAAAAAGATCCTTATGGTAAAAATAACACGGGGACAGTAATATAATTTTGCTAAAGATACAATTTCAGTTCAATTACAGAATTGTAAAAGATGACTTATGTGAAGTTTAGAAATAAAAAATAAAATGCAAGCAACAGAAGCACACATACACACAATTACAGCTTCAAGATTAATTATATCAATAGAGACCACTTGAAAGCTGAGCTGATTCAGAATGTGGTGGGCAAATCATTATGGATGTCCCTTCATGTGTTTCAATATTTCTGCTAAGTGAACTGTACTTAGGTGAAATTCAAGGTTCTGTTTGTTATCTATAAAGCTTGAATGGCTTCCAGGCCTGAATATTTGCATTCTCGCCTATCTTCAACTATGTCTATGTACCTCACAAGTTATGACAGGATTGACATGTTTTGGATCCCTGTCTATTAATTCATGTTACATCACAGAGCCCCATTTGCTCTCAAGCTCCATATGGCCCTCACCCTGTATCATTCAAGACAGTCTTAAATGCTTCACTCCTTCCACAGGTACTAGGCTTGGATATTGTGTGAATGTACCATTAGATCAGAGAGATTTATTTGAGTTATCTCTTCACACAGGTTTGTAAGCTAGCCAGAGTGTTGTCAATGTGGCAGCCACAGAAACTGAATGAGTGAATGTTATCCATTGTCTATCATATGTAGTTTGTGAGACAGTAAAGTCAAACCAATGAATCAGTTATTTTTTACCGTTATGATCACTTCTGTTATTCGGGGGATTTTATCATTGTTTTTAACTTTGATTTAATGAATATGGAAAGACCTTATATATTGGCAGTATAGTAAATGTTACGATATTAATAAATAAAATAATAAACATAACTATTTAAAAAAATACTTATAACGTTTAGATGTGTATATGACATAGCTGACAATAAATAGAAAACATCAATATTTAAAATGCTACTGCAGCTCCTTTTACTTGTGCCAATCCCATTTTTTATGTTAAAACAATGATGATATCTTATGCCCATTGTACCTTTTGAAAAAAACAAAAGGTTTTTGTTTGATTTTCATAAAACAAAGAAAAGCTGTTTGTATGACAAAAGCCTGAGAGTTTTCACTTGAGGCATAAATGACCTGGTTCAAAGTATCCTATATTTCAAAGTATTCTACATTATGCATAGAACATTCTGGAAAAGGCTCTAATGCTAGGAAAGATGGAAGAAGAGAGAAGAAAACATGACCAACAGCAAAGTAAGTTAATTCAGATATAGTGGTGATGAGCACAAAAACCCAAAAGAACAGGTTAGGGACAGTGGTTATTAGGAGTCTAAAATGACTTCATAACACATAATTAAAAAAAAGAAAGAAATTTCTAAGTTTCTGCATGATTATAAGGCTGGTTCGCACCAAATACTAAATTGTAAGCCCAGATCAACAGATCAGATCTGCTATGCTCAAGTAATGTGTAATGGAATGTGTGGATGACCTCAAGGAACAAGGGGATGAGATGCTGCCTAGGAAACCATCAGACAAGAGAAGCAGGAGAGGTCAGAGAAAGAAACTTAAGTGGTTAAAAGTAGCAGCAGGAAGTTTCAGAGTTGCAAGATTGATGTCAGCTCCACCAGATAAACCAGATAGGACTCGATGAACTAATTCTACTTTGTTGTGAGTCTACATCATGGGTGTCAAACTCGATTTCATTGCAGGCCTCATCAGGGTTGTGTTTTATCTTGGGGGGCCGGGGTGGGCATGGCCAGCTTGACGTCACTCATGTCGGGCGTGCTTGTGGTGGCCCAAGCACTCTGCCAGTGAAAATGGGCTTAGGGCTCCTGAGCTCTCTTTTTGGCTACAATGATCTGTAACTCTCTGCTAGAAAAAAATGGAGTTTGGGAGTGCTGCCCGCAGCCCTCATGAGCTCCGTTTTTAGCTTCAATGGTTTCCTGCATCCCTCTGCCAGCACAAATGGAGCTCGGGAGGGCCACTTGTGGCCCTCATGAGTTCCATTTTTGGCTGCACCAGCCTCCTGCAACCCTCTGCCAGCGAAACAGAGGTTGGGAGAGCTGCACACAGTCCTCCTGACCTCTGTTTTCACGGCAGAGGCACCGTGAGCCGGTTCTTTACTGTTTCCAGGGCAGCCCCGTGGGTCAGATCTAAGCACCCTGTGGGCCGGATCCCAGCCCGGGCCTTGAGTTTGACACCCCTGGTGTACATTAACAGAATCTTTCATTCCTTGTTTAGTGTTTGCTTTGTTTATAGTTCATGGTTATAATTCACAGTTATAACAATGATGTAAATTTACCACCAATCTTCACATTTCTGACTTCTATAGGCCATGCTCCAATCACATGCAATGGGCAACCAGCAGCAACTTACAGCAGCTATCAATTAGCAGAGTCTCCAGCTCCATGCTTTTTCTTCTCCCTCTGTTGCCTCTTCTCCCTCCTGAGCTGAAGTGAAGTCCCTGTCCTGTGGAAGACCATCCCTCTAAAATCCATGCAGATACAATTTATCTGCTCTTTAGAAAAGCTGTGAAAACCCGGCCCTGTCCACTGTGTCTTGTAATTTCCCTTGGGGTGCCTTACATGGAACTGTCAGTTTCCCTAGTAAGGGTATTATATTTTTTATGTTTGATTCTGTTTTAGCTATTTCTTGCCATGTACATTGCCTAAGTTGCTTTGGCAGTTGAGGCAGCTGAGTAATGGGTTTAAAAAAAGAAATAAATGGATAAATAAATAAACTCTCCCATCAAACTTTTCTTCTTACTGTATACTTGCTCACTTGAATTCTGAAGGTTCCCTCCACCACCACAAAAAATATCCAACTTGAGCTGACATGAAAGAGAAATACAGATGGTTGCTAATAGCATATTTGGAGCAACTCATACCAATTCCACACAATCCTTTCAGGTGGTTTTTTCCCCCCCTTGGGCCAGTGATGGCTACCCTTTTTGCCATTGTGTGCCAAAAGTGGGGGGAATGTGAGGGCGGCCGCGCGCGCATGTGCCCACACCCATAATGAAAT
>JANHZT010004278.1:60226-74846 GCA_032468215.1 Stegonotus admiraltiensis | reverse complement strand
TGGTTTTAAATTTCTAATTGGATTTTAATGGGATGTTTTAATTGTGGGCCAAAATATTTAATTTGATTTTAAAATATATTTTAATTTCTATATATGTGCATTTGATTTGGCTGTTCACCGCCCTGAGTCCTTCGGGAGAAGGGTGGTATATAAATATAATTAAATAAATAAATAAATGAGGCACTATTACAATAAATAATGTGTTTTATTTGAGTGTGTAGAGCACTAAATTATGCAAGGAAAATAGTCCTCATTCAAGACAAATTTGATAGAATTTTACAGAAATTACATCACAATTCAGTCCATATTCATTTTATTTTACAGAGGTTTGGGAGGTTTTGTTTTGTGAGGTTTTTTCTTTTTTCTTTTGGCCACTGCAACAATGCAGTTGATATCTCTTGCAGTAGATCTAATTATTACCACCCATATAACGCAGAGGGAATTTTTAGTTCCATCCAAAAATTTAAACCACAATGCCTTGCAGTTAGCTTAAGTTAGAAGATATCATGTTTAGCACAATATTTGGCATCAACCAAATATTTTGAATAACTCCCACAATCTCTTGGATATTGTCTAATTCTGATATCAATTGAAATACAAAACATCTGGAGAGTGAAAAGGATTCTATCTAGATTAACAGGATATTATGTTATGGGACATAGGACTGATTTATATTTTATTGCATAAAATATAAAGAGACCTAACGGTACTTTGTATGATATTTGAGAATGTTACCTAGAAGTGATTATATGAATTTTCTAGCCAGAAGTCCACTTTCCATTTGAAAGCACGCATATGATCTAGTTGTTCCCTCGTTCACATTTTATTGTTCACTTGAGTTCCTATACCCATGATGGTGAACCTATGGCACGCGTGCCGGAAGTGGCACACAGAGCCATCTCTCTGGGACTGCCAGCCATCACCTGTTGCTCTTCTGGGTTCTGATGCACATATGCATGCTGGCCAGCTGGTCTTCACGTGCACAGGAGTGCCGGAAACCGGAAGAGCAGCTCCCAGGGCACACACAAGCTGAGCTCCTGCTCAGCTGGTTTTTGCATGCACATGTGTCAGAGGTGGGTTTCAGCAGGTTCTGACCAGTTCTGGAGAACAGGGTAGTGGAAATTTTGAGTAGTTTGGAGAACCGGTCATAAAAATTCTGATTGGCCCCGCCCCATCTATTCTCTGCCTCCCATGTCCCAGCTGATCAGGAGGAAATGGGGATTTTTCAGTAACTTTCCCCTGGATTGGGGAGGGAATGGAGATTTTACAGTATCCTTCCCCTGCCACGCCCACCAAGCCATGTCCACTAAGCCATGCCACAGCCACCAAGCCACACCCACAGAACCAGTAGTAAAAATTTTTGAAACCCACCACTGACATGCATGCCAGAAACTGGAAGACCAGGTGACCAGCACTCATGCGCATGCTGGAAACCGGAAGCACATGCATGCTGGGGAACGACTCTTCTGGTTATCAGCGCTCCTGTGTGTGCGCACCAGGGAGCTGCTCTTCTAGTTTCTGCTGCTCCCCCGCGTGCACACACATGCTCCCGTTTCAGCACTCAGTGCCTAAAAGGTTCGCCAACACTGTCCTATACTATATTACAAGAGTCCTATGGAGTGGTATATAAGTCTAAGTGCTATTGTTATTGCTATACTATCAAGTTTTGCTCTTGTGATTTGTCTCACAGATGATCTCAAAACATCTATAGACTACAACATCTCTGATAATCATTTGCATGCCAACTGTTTAGCAACTGGTTTTCCAAGACCGAACATTTCATGGTTTCCATCAGGAGGTGAAAAGAAAGAAAAGGATATCATAAACCCAAATGGCACATTATCGGTCATAAGCAACATTTTTATAAGCAAATCAAATGTTGAACAAGGGCTGACTTGCCACATTTCTCACAGAGGAAAAATTACAATCATTGACGTGCTAGGAAAAGAAATAGGTAAGTTAATAGAACAGATCGGTCCAATAACATTACTTTTCTAAAAGCTGATAAAACTCTATGTCTGTATGTGGGAGAGTGTTTGAAAATCTTATTTCTGCTAAAAAAATTCTTTATAAAGGAGAATATTTGTCGCTCAGGGTTGATGCGTGCTGACCTTGCTTGTTTTCTTGCAGATGTTTCATTAACCAAACTAGGTAACATCATCAGTGCTAGTAAGGAGTACAGTTTGCTATCAATGGTGGCTTGCCCTGTCAGTGTTGGTGGAAGTGGCCTTAAGAGATTCTTTGTTTGGGCTGTTTTCTGTTTGGCTGTTTAGCAGTTTCTTGATTGGGGTATCATTTACTTGATTGTTGTTTTGATGTTAACGTTGGAGTTAATCTACAGTATGAGGATCTCGATGCTGATTGCTGGTGGAGAGGTGGTTGAGGCCACACTGTTCCTTTTTAGGCTGAGTGATAGTCTCTTTTGCATAGTCTATAGATGTTGTTAATGTCTATGTGTATATTGGCGGTTGATTTGTCAGAGTGCCAGGCTTCTAGAAATTCCCTGGCATTTTTGGACTTGGCTTGGTCTGGGATGGTCCCATTTTCCCAATTGAAACTAGGGCTAAATATGTCTGTATGTTGTGAAATTAAAGAATTTTCATGATGAAATTCTTTAATTGCATAACATATAGACAGATTTAACATCTCCTGGGGCCAAACAGAGGTCCCTCACCAATGGCAACTGCAACACACCTTCTTCGTAGGTTCTACTGGGTTGGATTGAGGAACAGGAGTTTTAGTAATATAGATTCCATTCTACACTATTAGCTGCAGTAAGTCTCTTTTTTTCCCATGCAGACCATACAAAAAAATCTTTTCCTGTGGTACCAGTTGTATTGGCTTTGATTCTTGTGATCCTGGTTATTGTTGTGGGTGTATGCTGCTGGAGACGACAAAGGGAAAAACATAGAGGTAAATTATTCAGTTTTATAAAACAGAATTTGTCAAACATTTTTATCTTTACTACTTGATTTCATGTAGTAAATTCTCTTCATATGATTACAGAATATGAAGTTGCTTGGATTATATCAAGCAAAGATATTGGTATGGGATAGTTTGCCCCATCCTACTCCCTAAATGTGCACTAATATATGAGAAAAGAGCACAAATACTATATTGGAACAGATACTAGTTCCACTCAATTGATTTGTTTGTTCTCACTGGTTTTTAAAGATCTCTAAGAGACATTTCAGCCCCATTGACTGAAATAATTTCAAGTGGACAGTAAGACAAATCTTTAGGATACATCTATGCAAGCATTCTTTAGAGACACATTACTTATACATTCTAGTTCCCTACCATATTTGGGAGAACTTAGATCTTGGAGGAGAGAAAATATTAGAGATTGGCTTTTTGAAGGAATGCTAATAAAGATGCCACTGTTGTATAATCATCCATTTTTTTATCTTCATATCAGTATTATAAAAGTATGGACGCCTCCCCTAGCACCTAACATAACGAATGCTTCACTCAGAAGGATTTTAACATTCCTACACACCATGCCCGTGCTCATCTCAAAGATTTTGTAAGTTCTCTTTCAAACAATGCCTCTGTCCTTGTGTGGTGGTCAAGTGAAGGACCTTATCCATTATGTTCTCCAGTCTCCTCTTTACAATGAGATCAGGGCCCAATTATTAATGGCAGATGAATTCAAGGGCTCTGACTTTGAAATACTGAACTACCTTCTTGTACATAGGTTTCCAAGTGTCAGCAACCAAATTCCTATTTTTGCTTTGCTGTCGTTTAAACTTTGAAAGAAACACTTCTTCTTAGTTGTAGCTTTGGCTTTATTTCGTTGTAACTTGTTGTAATCTAATATTTTTATTACTCTATCTTAAACTTTCACTCTGTTATTGTTAGTTCATGGCATTCCTATTTTATGACTTATGGTTACTAGAATAACCTTATTTTCTTACTTACATTCTAGTTGGTGGCTTGTGGGCAACAGTATGTTGGTTTACAGTGTACTGCATTACATAGGATAACATTAGCATGTTTCAAGTAAAACTGGGTTTTTGTTGTGCTTGTGATATACTGGCCAAAATTCAGCAAAACAGACCATTAGCAGGAATGTTACAGATAGCCCAGGGGCAGCTAAAGTTGGTTATCCTTTATCTGCTATCTTATTAAAAAGAGTTACATGAAAATCTTGATTAACAAAGCCATGATGGATGGCAGAGGCAAATATATATGGTCTGGATCTGGTGATGACCACAGTATTGCAACTTAGAATGCATGAGGAGGAAGTGGTAAAGGTTTTGAACCAATGAATTCAGTGAAAGAAAGAAAAATGAATACAATGCACATGAAAGAAGAAGAAATCGAAAGTTATATCAGAACTTAAAGAACTTTAAAAAATGCTTTGATTTACAAAACTGAATTTTGAAGTGCATGTACATGTTTATTTATGAATGAAACTGTTAGAATATTTGGCTAAAATATTAACAGGTTTTATCTAAATGGCTTTGAATGTGTATAAGAGCAAAAATCCACAGGTCAGTGATAATTGCATAAGATTTTATTGATTTGCAGCTGCAAGCCTTTCAATATCTAGGCATTTATTTTTAGTCAACTACTTCCCGGAAAGACCAATTTTCTTAAAGTATACTGCATGAATGAAAAACTTAGAACACAATAGCTTAAAACACAAACAGGAAGGGAAATAAGCATACATACTTAGCAGCTGAGATAAACAAAAACGAAACAAAGCAACTTGGTTTACAACAAATTTTGCTGGTTTGCAGTCCATATTTAAGCTGGGTTTTAGATAAAGCTTAGACTGAAGTGAAGAAGAAACCCCCAGATCTGTATGTACAAAAGGATAGGCTTACCCAGGGGTGGGTTCTAAATTTTTTTACTACTGGTTCTGTGGGTGTGGCTTGATGGTCATGTGACTGGGTAGGCATGGTCAACTCAATGTCACTCACGTCAAGGGGAGTCATAGTTTTTTGACCTCGCCCCTTGTTCCTTCCTCTCAGGCCCAGTTTCAACTCAGTTGGCTTGAGAAAAACATCTCTAGCAGATCTGGCTTTCAGCCATTGTCTGTTTGATTATCTCAGAGTCACTGTGTGTTTTGACCAAACAATTCTTTAGGATTTAGCAGTGGTACTGGTCTACCAGGCTTTTAACTACTTGCAGAGCCATACAGGTCTACCCATTTGTTTTTGGAGCATACCAGTCTACCTATTTGTTTTTGGAGCGCACTGGTTTACCACAACACTGCCTTTTACTGCTGATCAGCTGTAGGGTGGCTCTTTGAAGTGCTGTGGCAAGAGTTTAAACAGTTTTTGGCCGCTCTGCCACCACCGAGAGCATCGGAAACCGCTTTCAGGCAGCTTGGCCTCAATTGCCAATCTACCACCACCGAGCGGCTTACAAGGAGCAGATCACTTCTAGCCAATCAGTTGGGAGGCTTCTTGGCTTCTCAATTTAAAGATACAGTGTCTGCTTTTCCCCCCCTCTTTTTTGTCAAGTGAGCCTTGATTTTTTCCTTCTAGCCGATCAGCTGGGACTTGGGAGGCAGCAATAGATTGAGGGTGGGGCCAGGCACAGGTGGTATTTACTGGTTCTATGAACTACTCAAAATTTCCACTACCAGTTCACAAGAATTGGGGAGAACTGGTAGCAACCCACCACTGAGTTTAACATATTTCTATAACTGCAACAACAAACTCACATCCACACTTCATTACTCTCAGCTTGAAGTCTAAGCAGTGCTGGAGTGCATTCCCCCGGTTTACTATCCTATTCATTATTTTTATCTTACCTTGTATAGTTTTATCCTTGTACTATTTTAACTCATACTTTTTTATGTAAGAAAGATACAAGAGTTTCTTTAATTGCAGAGCATTAAACACATTTAAAAAAACTTTTTACCATATACTGTATGTGTGTCTTCATATGGAAAAGCTCTCATACCAGCAGAATAGTTAATTTTAAGTTTAGCATATCATTGTTCGTACATAGAAATGATGTTGTCGATGACGATGAAAGATTTAGAGAATTTATGAAAAAAAATCATGAGTGAGAAGAGGTTCTGAATGTGAGCATTCAGTGCAGAAAATTGCTAAAATATGTTTGGAACACCAACTTTTCTTAACTGATAAAATTGATAGCGTTTTTGGGGTGGGGGATAGCAGTAGTTTGGGAATGTCTGGGGTTTTTTTGGAGAGAGATCTTGAAATTCGAAAGGTTGTATTTGCACAAATGAATGCTTTGACAGGAAGCGCTGGGGTGTGTTTTCCTGCACATTTTTATCTTGAAGCCAAATGTCATTAGGAAAGATAATGCCAACTTCCTTACATAAACAAAGGAGTCTGTTATGTATGATACTTAGATATATTTTCACATGCTCCTTTGTCCCTTCTCTAAGATGCATTAGAAAAAGGATTTTACTGCATGGTAACTTTAACTGCCCTGAAAATCAGCTTGCTGTAATTTATGGGCCAAGAAACAAGTTACCCGTAATTTGAAATGAACCTTTTTTACCCCCCACTTCAACAAGGAAGTTTGCTTGTTTTTGTAATGGCTTTTGGCTTGTTCCTGACAAAAGACCAATGTAGAAAAATAGATAGAAAGGCTAATAAAATCCATTTCCTGAATGTATAGAAGGAAGAGGAGATGCTGAGGATTAAATAGGCAGTTTAAAGCCATTCATACAAAAGGGAAGAGAAAAATGGTCAGGGGAAGTGATACTGTTTTAAAGAACTAGCAACTCCTTGTGCAAGTCCCTTTACCCTCTGCTCAATCTGCGTTAACTTTTTCTCACATTCCTTGTAGGGGGGCATAGCATTCTGGGAAGAATATTCAATATGCCCACTAAGTTTTGCAACTCAGTTGCAAAAATTGCTCTCTCTACTCTCAAACTTTTTGCTTTGATGGACAATGGAAAGGGATCTTTTCCAAAACAGTAGCATTATGCAATAAGCAGGATGTATTTCTCCAGTAAAAAACCTGACCTTGTCCCCTTTCTTTTATTTTACTGATGTTTACATAAGCAGCTATTGAAAGGAAAACCTCTCCCCTGTCGAATTTATCTTGTGGTGATTTCCTGGATACATTCATAGAATTTTCTTTCCACTTTAGCCTACAGCCCTGTGATTCCCTCTAGATCTTCCATTCCAATATTAATTGGGTCCAGACTCCAGACCTGTTTATTCATAAGGCCCAAACCTGGCTCAAACCTGCTTTTTCCCCCCAGTCCATCCGGTGTAATAGCATGTGGGGAATGAATTTGAGGGACGGGGTAAAGAGATGAACAGTCAGTTAAGAGAGAACAGCTGCATAGTGGGAGGAGAGAAAGTGGAGCAAGAAGCTTAGGCTCCCTGGGTAATTGGTTTATAAAGGTGATGGCAGGAGAATTCCACTTTCAGACTTGTAAGATGCTGTTACTGTAGTTTTACAATACAGTAGAATTTAGCTTATGTGCTTGACTTTACTTAATGAGCTTGACATCCAGATAGTGCACCATTAATACCATTACCATTGTATTTGGGCTAGAAGGGATTTAAGTTATTAGTAAAATATAGATCACATGCTCCTTAGAGTAGATTAGGGCTCTGGAGAAAGAACAAATAAATTTGAAGAAAGAAGTGCTCCCAAAAAAGATAAACATTTAAGAACATTTTTCTTGGATATCTATATGATCTCTTCCAGACCCTGATATGGGTGGCACAAAGGACACACCTCTTTGATCATAATATCACAATTCTATGAAAGCATAGGGTTGCTTAGAATTCTAACCTGGGAACATTTAACACTGCATTTTGCCCTCTCAGTACCATACTCACAAAATCCTGACTGATAAAGGTATGTGGAGGCTAGACCAGGGGACAAAACAAAACAAAACAAAACAAAACAAAACAAAACAAAACAAAACAAAACAAAACAAAACAAAACAAAACAAAACAGAACAGAAGTACATGGAAACATTTTTCTGCCATCAGCTTAAAAAAACCTGATTTGCCAATATATTGGTATGGTTAATTGCTAACGGTAATATAAGGGAGGGGATTGGGGGATGGGAGAATTTGAAGGGAAAATTTTATATGATAGGCAAGACTGAAGATAAAAGAATGAGCAATGGAGTAGACTGTTTTAAGTGAAGGGTATGCAGTTTGTAGAATCCTGCAAATAAAGAGTTAGACTAAAGGCAAGAGATGGGAGACAGGATCTGAAGATAGTAGGGAAGAAGAATGTGGTCTGAGCAAACATGAAGCTGAGTAGAAGTATATGTAACACAGAGTTATTATAGCCCATCTCAATAAAAGTAGTTTTAATCTTCCTTGGAGTTGATTCGTGGTGTAGTCTAACTAATGAAACTGACAGTCCGACTGGTAGATTGAAAATTTGCTCCCTGGAGAGAAACAAGGAGTAATGAGTAATGAATGGCATTCCATATTCATTGAGTAGGGAAATGAGAGGAAGATACCTGTCATGTTTTAAAACACTAGCAGCAGCGGTGCATGAGGAAGGTCAGAGGTTCTGTGAAAATTTGAGGGCAAGGCTATTAGGAAGTTGTATTAATGGGGTAGAAAGTGAGTATTGTGGGTATGATTGTGGTGAGGATTGATGGATGGATGTTTGGATAATGATTACCATTCTGGGGGTGGGGGGAGTAGTTGGTTGACTATAAATTGGACTTAGTGGTCCTACAAAAGTGCCCTGCATATTATGGTCAGAACCAGGAAAACCAAATAGTACAAAATGCTAGAATCATTGATGAGGGACGGCAGTATTGAAATAATGATGAGCAAAGAAATTTATTTCAGGAAACACTGGATAGATGCTGGAACACTGGATAGAAGGAAGACCCATACACTGGGGAAGATCTGTTCTTTTTAACCAGTTGTCCAACCATGGGTTACAATAGCTGAAACATTCAGTACTTTGGAATTATGTTGTGCTGATGTGGTATTGCCTTAGAAGACTATTCAGAAACTAGTAGACCCAAAATGTAATTGCCCATTTATTGGCTGTTGCTTGGTGCCAAGGCAACTCAACTGCTGCTTTTTACTTTATGTGCTTCTGCGTGCAATTCAAAGTATTGCTTTTAACTGATAAATCCCTATGTGCTTGCCCCTGAAGTATTTTCAGGGCTGCCTTCTCCCACCAGAATTGGCCCACCAATCTGATTTTGAATACCTTGGGAGGAACTTCTACTGATTTCCTATTTTTGTGAAGTAGGTGGACTGAGGATCATAGGTGCTATTTTTCAATGACTGTGTTTTTGCCCTGGCATTGCCTCCAGGAATTCAAACTTCACTTTCTAGAGGTATTGAATATAGCACACACTATTTCAGAGAAATTGTGGAAGTTGAAATAAAGTTTGGGTGATTGCATCGTAATAATCTGCAATGTTTGCCTTGGATAATTGTATTATTGTTCTTTGTCTCTTATGCCTTCGTGATGCTTACATACTGTGGAACATGCTGCTCCCTAGAGGGACACTTGGCCCTTTCTTTTCCAGCATTCTGGAAGACACTGAAAACAACATTTTCAGCTAGCTTTTGATTCCTTGCAATAAAAATAAGCAACATGATTAATGTTTTACCATTTTAATGATGCTCTGGAGACACAAATTTCTTTTGCTCTTGTTTTACCGATGAGTTTATTTACACTGCTGATTGGGGTAGCGTAGAAATATTATTAAAAGTAAAGACACTGAGAAAAAAAAATCATTTGCCACAAGAAATTTAACCGAAAGATGAAGGGACAAAAGCTTACAAAAATAAAGAGAATTAGAAAAGTAAGAAAGCTCCACTCACTTACCTTAAAGAAGATGAAAGAAACAAAACAAAACTGAAATATATAAACTATGTCTGTTCTCTTCTAGGATTCTAAGAAATTCAGCCAGCACCAGTTAACTCTATGGAACTGAAAAACAATCAACCATGCATATTATGAAGGCAGCAACAGTTTAAATGAATATGTGGTCCACGTTCTGCTTCACTACTTGCCTTAAAAAGATGCTTACATTTCTCTGGTGACATAGTTGAGCTTTCCACTGTACAGTGAAATGGATTGGCTGTTAGCTACCAAATCATCCAGCTAAAAGAAAGATTTCAATAGTGACCTACAATTTTAGAGTTTTCAGTAATAGTGTTCAGTGGCTGATTGTGATCATCCTTTTTCCTAGACATGTGGAAGAATGGTTAGATTATCAACCCTGGACCACTGATCAGATTCATGCTTGGTAGCTAAAGGAAAGTCTGTTATTCTCTGCCTTCTTGTCCCCATCCAGTACAACGTCAAATATAGATTTCCTACAGTTTAGAACTGTACAATTTTTAATAGAAAACTTGTTCTATGTTTCTATGATGGCAGTTCTATCAGGATTGGTAAAGCTTTTAAGTCTCTGCACTGAAGGTTTTTTGTGAAAGATTCTGCATATGTGCATTATTTATAAACAAATGTCCTACAGGTATTTCTCACATTAATTTCCTAAACTATTGGTAGAAAAGTTCTTTATACATATAACCCAGTAGTGGGTTGCCCCGGTTCGGACCGGTTCACAAGAACCGGTAGTAAAACCAGTGGGAGGCCCCGCCCACCACCACAGATGTGATCGTTGGCGATCTGCACATGCGCAGAAGCTTCTGCACATGCACAGAAGCAAGGCACACGTGCTTGCTTCACTCGCTCACGTGCACGATCCCATTGCGAACCAGTAGTAAAGGTAAATAGAACCCACCCCGATATAACCATTTTTTTTTAATAAAATACCATGCGGTATATGTGCCTATTAGTAATGTGGATCTGAATGGTTCTATTTATCCTAAATATTTAATAGTCAGTCATGCTGCTACTATAGTAGGTAGGAGACAACTGACTAGAGAAGCTCTCATCCATCAGAAATATTCCCACTTTTAAGTAGAGAATTCCAGATATTTTCTGAGGTTGACTTTCAATGTTCTGCATAATACAACTTATAGGGCTGTTCTGAAACGAGGAAAGAAACATACTTCACGCTTAACTAAAGAACAGGTAGCTTTCATTTAGTGATCACAACTTAGGTCAGTAACTCAATTGTTAAATGAATTGTTCATTAAATGAAACTGCACTGTGATTACAATTTTACTTTACTTTTCTTTGCTTAACAGACCTGCAAGGGTTAATAATATTAATAAAATATAAATATTGTAATTTTTTTAATCAGCATCACTATTTGGTATAGTGGTTAAGGTGCTGACCTAGACACCAGCAGCCTGGGAGTTTTAGTTCCACCTTGGGATGGAAACTGGCTGAGTGATTTTGGGCCAATCACACACTCTCAGACCCACCCACCTCATAGGGTTGTTGTTGTGTGGAAAATAGGAGGAGGAAGGAATATTACATATTTTTTATTTTATTTATTTATTTATTAATTCAATTTATATACCGCCCTTCTCCGACAGGACTTACATATGTTCACTGCCTTGAGTTATCTACAAAGGTAGGATAAAAACTTAGCAAAATAAATAAGTAAATAGATGTGAATGAGGCATTTGCTAAATGAGGCATTAGCTAAATGAGGATTACCTGAACATTTCCTTACATAATTCAAAGTGCTGACTTTTTTTTGAAAATATTTTTTTATTTTAAAACAAAAACAAAACATAAAACCATCATCATTCCAAACAATTACTTTTGTTTATTTAATAAAATATCATTTGTATGCAATTCCAAAAATTCCTGGATGAACTTGACAGAGTGCTTTCTTGGTTATTAAGTTTACAATACTGGGCTATATCCTGCCTTATTAAATATTATTTGTTGAATAAGCTATAATTGATAAGTTTGACCTAGTGCACCAAGCCAGATAAACTCCCTTATGACTTCTCATTAGCTTTGGACATCAACTTACTGATTTTCCTTACTATAGAAATCTATGCCCTTCACAAAAATCAAAAACCAAACCCACAAAAACCAAAAGCTAACAGTCCTGTTTCTGAAAACCTGCAGGCAATGATATTTGGCTTAGATATCTCTTTGCTATAAGTTGATGTTGTAAATCTAGTGCATCTAGGTTCATCTGCTTGCTTTGAATGTGTTTTTAGCTTTTAAAATCATTTTTAGCTTCATATATTGCTTTTATTGTGTTGTATTTTATTATATGTAACTCTATACATTACTGCTATTAATAGTAACCAAGGTATCACTTCCTATTGCCTGTAATAGAAGCAGTTGCACACACTCACTTTCTTTTCAAAAATGTCATGCTCTATAAAATTTCAGTTTACTGGAAGTGTCTTTAATTGTTATTGTTCCATCATACATTCATTGATCCCAAAAATGCAAGATATTTACGGCATGACTTTGTACAACTTTCACATTAAGCTCATTTTCCTAATCTGCTGGACATGGTAAGAAACAGAAAGGATGGTTCAGTAAAACTAACTGAAAAGTAATAATAATGATGTTATGATGTTTTAAAATTAAACAATAATTTTCTTAAAAATACAGGAGACAAGCAGTTTAGTTACTTTATTAACTAAAGTAACAGCTGATTGAAACACTAAGTAACACATCCTCCACATTCAAAAGAGTGGTATTTCCACTGCAGTTTTAAGACCATCAATTTGTTTTAATATCCATTTTACATTAATTAGTTTTGAGTATTCTCCTACTGCAGTTCTACATGGATATATTATGACTTTCTCTGAAAAAGTAGAGTAGACATATACAGTGGTGGGCTGCAATCGGTTTGGTGAGCACGTGCTTCGCACATGCGTGCATGCTTTTCACACATGTACACGCTTTTCACACACATGTGCGCTTGCGCACAGCGTTCAGAATACAGCAATTTGAAGCTCAGCTGCTTACCTTCTACGGCAACCCCAGTAAGTAGAATCAGCTGTGCCATGCCAATCATCTGAGCCAAAAAGAAGGAAATATAGGACAGGATAGGGCAGGTGTGGGTGGGCGGGGTCTGCTGATCGTCGGAACTACTGGTTTGCCCAAACTGGTCCAAACCGGCTGAATCCCACCCCTGGACATATACGCATACACTTATATGGAAAGACTTTCTGCATTTACTGAAGAATATTAAATACAAATTGTACTTCCTATTATTTTTCCTTAAATCACAATGGGCAATATAGGGAGAAAGGGGAAGAATTGCTGCAGGTGATTATAGATTTAATATTTTTACTGTTTCCATGGGTATCCACATATTGCAAAAGATCTTAAAAAACTAGAGAGACTTTGAACATTGAGCATACAAATAGTCAAAACATTGATAATCCAGGGAGAAAACAATTAAACATTTATAACAGTTAGCCTATTTGACTTAGGTTAATTTAACAAAATACTTCAATACTGTTATTAGAATGTTCATCTAGAATTAGAAACAAACTATCCTAGCATCCTACTATCTTGCATGTCTTACTAAGTAAATGTACTGCGGTTAAATTGATGGAATCAATCAATCATTGTTCTTTTAAATTGCATCAGTTTGTATAAATGGGTTCAAATGATAAAGGCAGGAAGTTGTGAATTTTGTAAAAAATTATTTCCATTTCCTGACCTAGATCTGGAAACAAGTTATTATCAATGTCATTCTGGGTATGCCACATTTTTATTTGCAAAAGTGGAACACAAACTCAGAACAAATATTTTTCATTGATGTGCTTTAGAACTCTGTCAGTAAAACTGTTCAGTATTTGCATCACATGTCAAAGGTATTTAAAATCTCTGTCACAAGACATATTTCACTTGACTTCTCTGCTATATGGGCTTGCTACATGCCAAAAGATTCTAGAACATTTTGTATCAGCTTGCTAGCTCCAGGATGATGTGTACTACTGCATAACTCCATGTATGCAGTAGTATACATCAAACATGCAAATGTAAGTTCTGCAACATTTCATTATATTAGCTGACATTTTTTTTTAATTCTCTAAGTTTTTATAAAAAGGTGAAATACAAAATAAATGAAAAAAGTATGTAAAGAACATACATAAAAAAAGTCTATCATTACCAAAAAAATAAAAATAAAAATCCAGAAAAGATGAAGCTGTTCCTGACATCTGTTTTCCAAAGAACTGGTTCAGAAAAATATGTACAAAAATGATTTCAGATAATCAAGTTCAAAACAAATATCTTTTGAAAGCAAAAGGAAAAATAGACAAATTGTTACCCCCACTAATGCCAGAATAAGCAATGTTTTGGAATTAAATGATAAAGTAAATTAAGTAAAAAGAGTTCAAGTCTTCAGATGCAATTGCTTGCTATCCTTCCTCTCTGTGAATGGTAAGGCAGAGAATCACACACTCTCTCTCAAGAAAGTTATGCAGCATTGTTTTGGAAAGATTGGATTTCTACAAGCAAACTTTTCTTCCATTCCACAAGTGCTACAAATCTTTGAGGTTCTGCCCTGCCCTCTAAAATAGGAACAGTATTCTCTGTTTCCATATTCTGATCATGACATTTACAAATTTAGGCATGCAGAAGCCTTGGGTTATATTTTCCTCTCAGGACAGAGCTAGTGCTATTTCAGCACAACATATTTTAGGCACAGATATTAGGATAGAATAGGATAGAAGGTAGTTTACTTTGTTTAGTTTACTTTATTGTCATTGCACCTCATACAATGAAATTAAATGCCATCTTCAGTGTATATCATACATAAGGAAACTAT
>JANHZT010004278.1:35196-51096 GCA_032468215.1 Stegonotus admiraltiensis | reverse complement strand
AAAACGGGCCTACCGAGCCCACTGTGCCATCATGTGCCAAAAGCAAGGGAAGCATGGGGGGGGTCACACACACATACATGGGGGCAGGGTGCATAGAATTATGGGTGTGGGCACTCACATGCACAACCCCCCCATACTCCCCCCACTTTTGGCACGCAATGGCAAAAAGGTTCACCATCACTGCCATAGACGGTACTACCATTCCCTTTGAGACTTTATTCCAGGGGTGTCAAACTCACTTCGTCATAGTGGCATAACGTCATGTATCTGGACCTTTCCCCCTTTCGCTAAACCAGAGGTGGGTGTGGCCAGTGCATGACGCATCTACACTGCGGGCAGGGAGTTTGACAGCCTTGCTCTATTCCAAATTCCCACATGTTAGGAAGACAGTGTAAACTAGGGTTCTGCAAACTATCCCCAAGTGGTTTTTCACAGTGAATATTAGACTTAAACTTAAATTATAAACTTGTTTTTCATAACATACATTTCATGTTTGCTTCAATCATCTCTATTTTTGTAGTATTTATACATGTGCATTTATGTATATGTATGAATACACACCCACACAAAATGCAATAAACACATTTTTGCATTTTTGAAAAAAAATATATAAACATTTACTGTTTCTGCACATTTCACAAATTAAAATCCAAACTGTTTTTTTATCCATTGGCTCATGTTAAAATCTGTTAAACATTTGCTGGCAAAATGCACTTGTTTCAGTGGTGGGATTCAGTCAGTTCACACCACTTCGGGAGAACCAGTTGTTAACTTTCTGAACAGTTTGGCAAAGTGGTTGTTGGAAGAAATAATTAGGGCAGAGAACGTGTTGTTAAATTACTTGAATCCCACCACTGACTTGTTTGTAGTTAAATTAAAAGAACCGGCCTGCACAAACTTGCTTTATAGGAAACTACATTCTAATCAGACTTAGAAAATATACATATAATTGTGTATCTATACTATTCAATCACATAAACACAAAGAGTAGAATTGAAAAATATACTGTGTTGCTTTTTTGTCCTGCGAAAGTTAACAACTTGGTCATAAATATGTTTAACAGAATTAGAATTTTAATAAGATATGGATGAAGAGTACTAAGCCCATATCTTGCATCATATATTCATCTGAATAGAGCTGTCTAGAAAGAGAATTCATGTACTTATTGCTATTATTTTGAAGAAGTTTTTTCTTAGTAGTGTCCCTTACCATATGTCAATGAGTTGTCCACCATCAGCATCAACAAGAGAAACAGTAGTACAACGTTGCCTATGTACATGGCCTGGACTTCTCCTCACTTCAGGGTCATTGTGAAAATGGAAGGGAATCTGTGGAACAGAAATATTGCCTTTAGCATCATTGGACATTCTTAAGTCATCTTTGAGTGCTCACAAGCAGCGAGATCATGAGAAGTGAAAGAAAGAAGGGGGTGGAAAAGGGCTTTATCTCACACAAAGCAGATTTTTGTTTTCAGCCCAGATCTTCCTGCAGTAGAATTGCTGCTCTTGGTTTCCAAACACGACCTTACTGTTTTGCTATCTTTTAGCATCTTTTCCACCTTATAAGAGAAACCACTGCAGAATAAAAGGAAGCAAGCCCAAATCAAAGTAGTATCAGTGTAGTTTCAGATAACTGTTTAAAGATATTTTAAAACGTAAGGCTAAAATGGTTTTAAAAATTGCTGCAATACTTTGTTCAGATGTACCATATTTGTTAAAACTTCATTCAGTAGATTTAACATAAACTGTGCTGGTCCATGCCAACAAAATTGCAGCTAAAAGGAGACTCTGAAAACTAGGCAGGTCTATCAGCATCTTCCAAACCCTCCATTAAAACCAAAGTGAGAATTGATCATGCTTGGTGATCCAGAAATATTGACCAACATTTGTAAGAGAGAAAATGTCTATACATTTGATTACCTGAACAGATTGGGTGATGAAATTAATTTTTGATGTTGTGCTGTGGTCCCACTGGAAATTGTATTAACATACCACCTGGTGCACAGTTTATATAAACCCATTATTTCTTTAATCATGGTTTATTAAACAAAACACAATAGACTTGCAAACCTATAAATTATGGTTTAGAAATCACATTACGGATTAGCATATTGCATGAAGCTAGGCCACAGAAAATGAACACAATGGTTCAACGAGATATAGTAAGACTCTTAAGAATTATTTTTAATTAACCTTCCTTTTGGTCTTCTCAGTAGTTTTGGGAACTGAAACATTTGGAAGGTAGCAAACCTAACTACTATTAATAACAGTTAAAATTTCACAACTTACGGTTGCTCAGGAATCAGCATCTGCCCAGGTTCTTCATCTATTCTTCAATATATTAGAAGATGTTTGGGAAACTTGCACAGAAAAAGAGAAAACTGAGGAAGGAACTAGGTGCCCACAGACAATCCTGATCTTTTAATCACAGTTGAGGTTCAGAGGTATTACATCAAGATTATGTTAAGCAAAAAGGAGACTTTCAAACAGAATGAGCAAACGTTTCTGAGCATTGTGTTCAAGGTTTGTGGTTTCATGATTGAAAAAAATAATAATAAGCAAATAAGACATGATCAGTCAGAAGGTATTTCTACTGGGTTTTTCCAGACAACAAGCCTTATTTTCCAAAACTTCTGAATTCAGCATGACAAATCCAATATGAAATGTGCACAAAAGAAACATGGGCTGGATCAACTACTTTAAGATCTATTCAGATACCAGAATGCTATTAATGAGGGCATGTTTAGACGTTTCCAAATCTAGCACTCAGAATGAACTGTCAGCCAGCTGTTGGTTACCCTCTCTGAACTATACCTGAATTCAGAGTGTGATCAGCAATCAGTGCTTTCTTCCTGGCCATTAACAGGATATGTAATTCTACCTTTGCTGTTCCATGCTTAAACACACATCAAAAATAAAATAACAGCTGTTGTTTTGCTTGTCACGATAGTAGACCTCCATTGTCTTTCAAACTACTAATGCTGGCATGTTGGTAATTCTGCATTCAGGCTCTTTTACCTTAATTATATTAACCTGTTGCTAGGATCTGTACAGCCAGAAATTCATCAAATGGGGACATAAACACATCAAGCACAAGGCAGTAGTATATTGTATAGTTCTGTGCCCATGAATATAATGTCACTTGTACAGGAATCAATTAAAACAATTCGTAATTGGAAGCCTCCGCTGCACCATTAGTCATTTCACTGATTCACTGCGTCAGAATTTCCACATGGAAGGCTCCCAGTTAGAAGGGCTAACGACAAAAAAAATGCCTTCTGTCTTCTAAATATTTTTTCTCTCTAGATGGTACCACCTTCTTCCAATAAAAATCTCAACTCTAATTTGATTTAATATCACCAAAATGAAAGTTAGGAGCCCTTCATCTTTGTAGATTTTTAAGAAGAGACTGGAAAACATTTGCTCATGGATAGTTTAAGGGATTTTCCTGTACATTGCAGCAGGTTGGCATAGATGATTCTCTTCCAACTTTTCAATCCCAAGATTCTATTATTACAAATAAAATCTGTCTGCATGGCATTATGAGGATGCCAAATAAGTTATTATTAGCTATGGAAAATGGTTTTTACCATCAATAACTCTAGATATATACTTAAATACGAAGCTGTTGAGATGTCTTGCCTAAAAGTTTCAAAGGTGGAAAGTGAAAAGGCAACTATAAGGGGGAAAAAAACTATTCCAAAACTGAAAGAATAGATGCTCTCCTTTGGCATTTTTATGTATGTTGCCAATTACATACAAGAGTAATTTTGTATTACAGAGATTCTTTTATTCCTGTCTATTACTAAAACTTTTCTCTAGGGGGAGCAAACGGTTATAGTTTATCTGTATATTGAGAGTAAAATGATGAGGTTAGAAACTATAGAAATGACCGGAAAGAATACAGGGATTGAACATGGATGAAGGCAAAGGACCAAATTTTCATTTGCATTTTTTAAAAAAGAGTTAAGAAACTGCTGCAGCTACACAAACTGCATTGGTTGCCAGTCGGTCTCCAATTGCAATTCAAGATGTGGTTATTAATTATAAAGTCCTGCATGTCTGAAGGACATTAGTCCTCTCAAGGTAACTGACAAGCTATATAAACTATTGTCAGTAAAACAAATATTACTTTAAAACAAATGGAAAACGTTTCTAGGATCCTTACCATGAGGGGATAATGCGCAGGAAGAAAATATAATCCACCTGAGATTCTAGGATGAGCTATGGACACATACCCTTTTTATGCTAATGGTGCAATACTTCAAGAGATAAGTTCTGAAACTCTTTGCATAATGTGGCCTTTCAAATAATTTCATACTGGAAAAAGGAAGTCACCAGTCCGATTAAAAAAACCCCACTTAAAATAGACATTATTTGCAAAACAGTGCCATCTACAGGCAGTTAGTTATAATTTCATTCATTTAAAAAAAATTAAGTGGAGGAATGCAAAGTGTAAAATGCAGTGTGTAATTTTCTGTGCTTTTTATTTAAATTCCTAGGCTAAAAATTACAGCTTGATGCTAGATGGTGATCTGAAAGAATTTGGTCGCAAGAAATCTGATATTTATTGATTTTTTCAACATGTGAAAAGTATCCAAAAACCAAGCTGCTATTCTTGCTAATTCTTACCATGTGGAGTAATTACAAGAATGTGCAAATTATCTCTTATTTCATGAATAATCTCAGATATCATTGTGTTCAGAGGAGAACCACCTGTTTTCAAGTTCAAAGGAAACTAGGTACTTTCCTTTGGCTCTGCATGTAGACCACCAGAAGCTTCTTGGCAGAAAAAAAAGGCAATCCTCAAATTAGATTGCTTTCATGAGGAAGAGTCATTGTTGGCCACACATATTGCTTCTGTTTAATCTTGTAGCATTTGGTTTAGGAAGGAGGCAATGGCAAACTACTTCTGAAAAACCTTGCCAGGAAAATTGCAGGGACTTGGCTGGGCAGTCTTGGGAGAAATAGACACAACAAAGCAGAAGAAAAAGTGGCTACTAATTAACCATCTTCAGACAGACAATTTAAAAAAGAACTTAATGTTGGGCTACATGTAAGGAAATCTGTGTTCATCCCTACTTCTTTTTGAGGCTCCCAATCTGCCTCAGACCAATCACTAATTCTCAGTCTAATATTATAAAAATAAAACTTGAGGAGCACTGGGATGGAGAAATCCATATATTATTTCCCTGAACTATTTTTTGAAGGAAGAGCAGTTTTAAAATACAATTCAGGATAGCATCATTATATTCTATAATTTAACCAACTTTTTCCTCATATAACGAAGCAAAGCAACTAATTATACTGACATACATTCAAATCTACAAAGAGCAATAGAAGAGAGAAAAAAATCATTAGTACTTCGATGCTTCTAAATATAACATTTTGCTTCAAGCAGTCTTTACTTTAAAATGTTTTATTCTGTAAAGTTAACACAGAGCATTAAAAACATAAAGACAATGAATGCTCAACATGCATGAGCAAACCCAAAAACAAAGCAAACAAAAATCACCCTAGCAGCAAATTCAAAGATAGAATAGTAAAAAAGGGTAGCAAGATTATTCATACAATGTGCATCTGTAAATTAAATGCAGTTATTACAATTATGTTCCTTATTTTGTTCAAAGGAAAAAAAATGTTACCAGACAGACACAGAATCAAGTCAAGAATTTAGTAGTTAAATTTTGTATGGTTGCTAATCGATTTAACTGTCAAAAATATGTGTTAAAGTGGTGGATGTTGTTGTAAGAACATTCCTTAGCTAGAAAAAGACTTTCTATAGTAAACTAGACTGGTTGGGTAAAACTTTTTTTAACCCAGTATTAGGATTGAAAGTTGGCATTAGAAATTAGTTTTTTAAAAGATAATCAGATAGGCATCAAATATTTGAAGATCAATTCAGAATAGTTCCACATGGAAGGAAGCTCATCTAAATTTATTGCAGCTTAATTCTAATTAGGCTTGTACTTTTTTTGGCTATACTTAAATTCTATTGAAATTAATGTGAAACGCAAGCATTGACCAAGACCCATTGATTTTCTGGGAGTAAAGCTAAGTCTATATTCAATAGGCCATTATTAGTATTTTCATTTGCCCACTCAGGATATTTTGAATACCATGCTTATATCCAACCTTATGATTATGAAATTGCTTCATTATGTATTTTCAAAAACCCTAACATTTGTCTTTCCCACAGATGTGCACATATGCACCCACTTCAGCTTTAAGAAAACCTGAATACAAGCTTGTTTTGAACACATACTAGAGTGAACCACCATAAATAACGAGTTGCCAGATATAGCCTTATGCCTAAAAATTACATTTATGTAGCCTGATTTTATGCAATTTATTTGGAAGCACATTTCACAGAAAATCCAACACAGGTTAACTTTCAAGTACTGAAGCAAAAGACTGAAGCCTTGGCCTTTTCTGTCCATACAGTTGATCAGTAAATCTGTCTTGGCTGGATAGCATTACTGATTTCCTTGTTCACTATATGCACAAATGTTATTAAAATAATAAAGCAGGTTCAAGTAAAGTCTCGATTGTTTGCTCCTCTAGATCGCATTTTCGACAAAATTTTGCACATGTAAAATTGTGATTTTTTTAACAAAGTGTAATGCCTCTTGCCATGATTTTTACTACGCATACAGATTAAAAGACAATTTTACTCCCCACCCTCCTTAGGGTGCAGTCTTTTCAGATTTATGTAACCTACCATGGAGTAAGTTATAAATCATTTTGTGGTAAGCCATTTGAGAAACCTGGGAACATACGTGAACTGCTATTCTGCACCTTAGCTGGAACAGTGAAAAGAAAACATACGAACACAAAAGGCTTTTGCTGGTACGTCCTTGTTAATGTACAAGATTGCAAATGGAAGTAGCAAAGTAGCAGAATGATATAATCTTAAGAAATTTAAAACATGCATTTTCCATTGCATTACATACAGGGCCTCTACTCTGTTACCAACCTTCATACAGGTTTATGAATGAGGCAGACAAGAAATACACATCTATTGATGATAATGCATTACAGTCCCCTATTTAAACTAACACATAAGTCTCATTATATAAGCAGAGAAAAATCTCTACAAAAGTAAATATCGGAGAGTTAAGTCTGCAAAACAAAAACAAAATCCTACATATTGTTTAGCACTCTTTTTAGATAAAAAGTATAACATCTTCCTAAGTTTAATTTATTATAGCGAGCTTAGTTTGTAGGAAGAGGCGCTCATTTAATCCTAAATTTTACAATGCCAGACCTGTTTATAAAATTGAAATGCATTTCTGCAAATATAGTTATGGGCATATTTTAAAACTCAACAAGTAGTCTAAGGAATTCAAAGAATAACATTTAGCAGGCCTTGTTTATGCTATTGTATGACTTAGGCGCGCTAGCACTTTGTTATAGAAATTATGCTTCGGGTATAGGTAATTAAATGAAGGCTTACTAATGTTCAGCTAAGGAAGAACAATCTCATTTTTTCCCAAGCTTTGATGGATAATTTTACGAAATTTTACATTTTTGCAAAATTTAGAGTAACTTGACAAGAAATAAAAAAAAACACCAACCATAGAAAAGGAAACGTTTTTTTGTGAAGAAAGCTAGAAGCTCCTCCAAATTTAGAAGAAACTTTAGGTGATATTCAGATTTAATAATACTTACAAGCAAAACTATTGAAATTAATGGATAAAAAGTTAATCATGACTTATTAATGTCTTTCCCCATAGAATGAGGTATTCTGGGGTTTACTCTTGCAAAAAGGACCTGCTTAATATTTCTACACAAATCTGTCAATTACAGATATTGTGCAATTCTACACAATAAAGATGAAAGTCGCAATTTTTAATATGCCAAGCAGTTCCTTGGAAAAAGTCAGAGAACGATTTGTATAAGCACCAGACTTTAATAAACCAAGCAGAGCTTAGACCTTTATTAATTGTAAGCTTTGTTATGAACTTGATGGACATTTCAAATGTGCAACAGTGTAGCAGCCTAGCTTGCTGTCTATCAATTTGAATTCAAAGATAAATACGCAAGGCTAAGACAATAATGCATGATCTAATTCAAATAGGATCTCAATAGTGAAAAGTTCCATTGTATTTTTCCTCACTCAAATTTTAGTACTTGTAAGCATACCAGTCATAAGAAACTGCTCTGCTTCTTTTGCTAATTTACTAGAAAGTAAAGAGTTAATTAACTGGGGCATGATCTAAGGAACATTAACTTTTTTAAAACAAAATTGAACAGGTGTTATATAATAACCTAAATCATTAGGATTTAAGCACTATTTCAATCAACCATACTTAACTTGGGCAAAATTATACTTTGCAGCTAAGTAACACATGAAGAACATTTTAATCAAGAGTTAAATTATCAATAATCATGTGCTCCCAGCAAAGAATTTCAAACAAGCAAAGGAAACATGTATTTAAGTAAAGGTATCAGCAAATCTGTTTTAGACATGGTATTTACACAGATCCAAACTGAAGCAATGTTCAAACATACAGTATTAGATATTCAAATGGATTGAAAATATTCAGGACAATTCTATTTCATAATTTTAAGAAATAGAAATAGTATGTCAGAAAATAACATTTGAGAGAGGCATTACTTGCAAACCCCTGCCACTGATAAGTAACTGCTTACAGTATATAATGCTATTCTCAGAGTCTACAACTTCTGATTAATTGTAACATAATTAAAATCTTGCAAAACCATTCTTTACTCCTGCCAAGTGCCTCATACATTTTTGCTTTCAGAAAGTCCATTTACCGGTATATCCAAATGGAGGACCATGAAAATAAAAATCTAAATGCAGGTGCGATGCTTTGCCTTCGATGTAAAGTGCATTGGAACTTACGTGGGTTTTGCAAGAGTGAATTACTTTATGCTGTATGGAATTACAGAGAATCAAACAAAAAAGCAAGCTTTGAATAGCTGTTTGCACAGCAGAACTGTGACAACTGCACTGGAAATCAAAGTTCAAGAATACGGCAAAAACTCTAAATACAGTTAAATTGAAGATAAATTTATACAAAGAACATGGGCCTAATAAATAAGACACATATAAGACACCTTTAGTACTAAAGCCCTAAATTAAACACTTGGGGGGTAACCATACCTAATTTGTTCATTTACAAATATACTGTAAAAGAAACTCATTGGAGGAAGTTTTCTACGGTATTAAGGACTGGGATTACAAACTAAGCAATATGGCACCTACTTGCCACTTCCTCCCCCCCCCCCCCCAAAAAAAAGTTCAGCAACCTAGTGCTAAACTCTTATTCTATAGCCACCAACTCTTGGTTGTACACCACTGCATTCCGAGACAGATTGTCATTTTACAATACAAAACCTATTGCAGGTGCATGAATATAAAAATAAACCACATCACTGCTATGCAATTGTAACACTTGACACCTAGAACCAAGCGGCTTTCCTCTCAGTGTTCTTCAGATTTAATAAGCTGGTTTGTAAACCCGTCAGACAAATAGATTTTCCTCAACTGGTCGGCCTTGGGTATGGAGTTCCCATTCTTCACATGGCGAGAGAGAAATGCTCGTACAGCAGGGTGATCAGCCTTCTCAAGGGGAATGCTAGCTTCCAGAAACATTTTTACAAAGTCCTGGACTACACTGGGTTTCTCTGTCTGGGTTGCGCTGTTGCACTGCAGAGAGGCAGTCAGGGTCCGTGGTTTCTTTCTGACACTTTGCTCTTCGAACTCTCCCTTACGTTTGGTGTGTGTCTTGGATTTGAGATGATCGTTGATTGCAGACTTGCGGACATGATTCAGGACTACATTGCAAAAACTGCAATAGAGTTTCCCCCCGTCTTCATACAGTTCGCTGCCAAATTCAGTCACACGATCCTGAGGGGTCACATATAAAGCAGTCTTTGAACGGCTCCGGGAAGGAGGTGGCTTTACATCAAATCGTTCCATTGCTGTCTTTAGTAAACTGGGAAAAAAAGAAAGAGCGAGTGAGTGATTTTGCATTGATGTTCAACTTGTACAATAAAATTTAGTCCTAGGCATGTGAAAAAGTAAGTCCACCCTCTTTGAGTTCTATGGTTTGATGTATCATACTTAAAAATCCTCTGCCTTAGCAGTTCTTAAAAGTAGGTAAACACAACTTTAGATGAACAACAATACATATATGCAGAGTGTCATCATTTGTTTTACAAAAAGAAAGCCAAAATGGAGAAGCCATGTGTGAAAAACTAAGTACACCTTGTGGTTTAATAGCTTGCAGAACCACCTTTAGCCATCATAACTTGAAGTAATCATTTTCTGTATGGTTTTATCAGTCTCTCACATCATTGTGGAGGAATTTTGGCCCATTCTTCTTTACAAAATTGCTTTAGTTCAGAGGTCTTCAAACTTGACCGCTTTAAGACTTGTGGACTTCAACTCCACAAGTCTTAAAGCGGCCACAAGTTGAAGTCCACAAGTCTTAAAGCGGCCAAGTTAGAAGACCTCTGCTTTAGTTCGTTCAAGTTTGTGGGCATTTGTTTATGCACAGTTCTCTTGAGGTCCCATCACAGCATTTCAATAGGGTTGAGGTCTGGATTTTGACTGGGCCATTGCAACATCTTGATTTTTTTCTTTTTCAGCCATTCAGATTTGCTGGTGTGCTTGGGATCACTGTCTTGTTGCATGACACAATGTCGGCCAAGCTTTAGCTATCTGACAGATGGCCTCACATTTGACTCTAGGATATTTTGGTATACAGAAGAGTTCATGATTGACTCAATGACTGCAAGGTGCCCAGGTCCTGTGGCTTCAAAACAAGCTCAAATTATTACCCCTTCACCACTGTGTTTGACGGTTGGTCTTTTGGGCTGATATGCTATGTTTGGCTATTGCCAAATATGGCACTGTGCATTATGGCCAAACACCTCCTCTTGATCTTGTCTGTTCAAAGTACAGTATTCCAGAAGTCTTGTGATTAGTTCATATGCAACTTTGCAAACTTAAGACATGCTGCCATGTTCTTTTTAGAGAAAAGAAGCTTTCTCCTGGCAATCCTTGCAAACCAATTAAACATTTAGTCTGTTTTTAATTGTACTGTCATGAAATTTAACATTTAACTTGCTAACTGAGGCCTGTGAAGTCTGAGATGTAACTCTTGGATTTTTCACATTTTCTTTAAGCATTGTACAATCCAACCTTGGGATGAGTTTGCTGGGATGTCCACTCCCGGGAAGATTGGCAACTGTCTCGAATGCTTTCCACTTGTGAGGAATCTTCCTCACTATAGAATGATGGACTTTAAATTGTTTGGAAATGGCCTTATAGCTCTTCCCAGTTTGATAGGCAGCAACAATTGCTTCTCTAAGATCATTGCTGATGTCTTTACTCTTTGACATTAACACATACTGCAATGCTGGAGACCAGAAAACTCTAAAACATTGGCTTTTATAGAGATAATCACACCTGCTGATGATCAATTGATCAAGGGCACTTGATTAGCAGCACTTGGTTGCTACTTAGTCTCTTCAGACCTATGGAAGCAATAAGGGTGTACTTTTCAATTTTGGCTTTCTTTTTTGTAAAATAAATGATGACATGGTGTAATATGTCATGCACTGTTGTCCATCTGAGGCTGTATTTACCTACTTTTCAGAACTGCTAAGGACCAGATGTTTTTTACTATCTCTTGATAGCACTCAGTGAAGGTGTACTTTTTTCCTCACATGACTGTATGTTGTAACTGATGCTTTAACCAGTGTGCAGACAATACATATCGATACCGTTTCCTGTGACGAAACAAACAGAATATTAAAAAATATGGAGGCCACACAGCAAAACAAAAAGAGTGCTAAAGTAAGGTATTTTGGAAACATTGTTTTGTCCTTGTGTGAACAGATCCATTCTTCCTTGATGGAGGAAACTACTTTCTAGTGGAGCTTTCCTGCTGAAGATGGGAATTTTACAACTCTGCAGGTAGCAGAAAGGGGAATTGGTGAATTCTCCCTCAATTTGAAGTTCAATGAGTTCCACTTTATTTAAAGATCCAACACATTATTTACTTTGCTATATTCTCTATTGGCTCTTTTGCAATTAGGGACAACCAAAGTATTTCATTTCAGCCCGTATTTGAAATGCAAGAATACAGAGCTTGACTATTTCATGGAATAATATGAATACTATCGAAATACTCATAGCACTGCCACTCAAAATACTTTTCTTACCTGGTTTTGTTTTAACAGCATTTTGTACACAACTATGTGAAACTAATTTTTATTTTTAAACAGTTTCTAGATCAACTATTTTAATCACAAAACTTTTACTTGATTGGTACCTTTCCTAATTGGTTAGAAAGCCTGTCATGTCTATTACCCATGGATTTCTTGGTTTTCTTGGGAGAAAAAGTTTTTTTCAAAGATCATATAAGCACAAATAGCTTAGATGTTCCAGAGTTCTTTATCCTCAAAAGACATTTCTGTTCAGAATCAGTGTACAAATAAATCCTAACAGAGCGGTTATTATTGTATTGTTTGCTGACTTCTAGCAAAGACATGCAGCCTAGGAAAAGAAAGATGAATAGGGTTTTTTTTCTTATTGTTTTTGTCCCTACATTTTGCAGAATTTATTGAGAAGCTTTTTTTTTTGTAATTGTGTGTTAGTTGTTTTAGAAATCACATTTCTTGCATTATAACAAAAGACAAAAAGACTCCCATTGAAGAAACTTTGGAGGAAGAGCACACCTATTCTGGACAAACATGAAAGCATGACAAAGTGTTGAAAAAGGAGTCTTCATACAGTATCAGCTTAAGTCTACTCAGCTGTCAGATCAAATTTCAGCCTCATAGTAAAATATTAAGCAGACATTTTTGACTGCTTTGCAAACCTAACTTCTCCTCCTTCCTTTGGAAAATTAGTACTAGAAATTCACCTCAGCTAAAACATTGTCAGACTAGCTTCTGATTTATTACATAATTGTTGCTGTCAATTTTTTAAAAAATTAAATACTTTCATGAGCTAGAATCCTAGCATGTTTTCCACAGAATCACCATCACTGAACATAATAGGAGTGACTCTTTAACAAAATAAATTTTGTTACCTATAAAACTGATGGAATATTTCAACATTTTATTTTATAAACTCTCTATTTTAAATTGTTAATTTCATATTAGAATATTTAATGATTTGGGTTTAAAATGGCCCAGAAAAGAAAAAAAAAGTTTAAAAATTATGAAATGTTTATTTCATATTATGAAAATGAAAGAAGATATGTTACATTGGGAAATGCAATAAAAGAATTCTGTTTGTTGAAAACCTTGATGAAAGGGAAATAAGAGATTAACTAATGAATTAGGAAGGTTGAAACAATTTGCCTTTCTAGTAGTAGTAGTGGAGATCTCTAATGTCTTATACTGATTCTTGATCCATTAGCAGCTGCATGTCCAACTGACGTACACTACCAACAAATGTCATTTTGAATGGCTGCTATAATATTATGATAATATTAAGAAGGAAAAGAAAATCATGGCCAAAGTGAATATGTGTTTTAATTTCTACTTTCTCAAAAGCAGTACTTACTTGCCAAAATATAAAGATAATCTAAATTTCCTAATCAACTTTTTATGGCTAGCTTTTAGGCAGGAATCAGACAAAATAAGTTCTTCATAGCTCAGATAGTTTCGTGTAGGCATTAAAAAATAAACTTTAGTACACATAAAGTGATTTAAGAAAGATCAGAATATTTAACTATGCAGAAGCTCTTATCATTTCTGGTATTTATTATCAAATTTGTGATCATAAACTTAAAACAACTGAAACCACCTGAAGGTTATGTATCTGTCTCATCACTTCCTGAATTCTGAAGATTTTTTTTCTAGAATATAACCAATGTGGCAATATCAACTATAGATAAATATATATAAATATGATATCTAATTATTCATTTTTCCCACAGCCCAGAATGTGATTCTTGTCCCTGATTTAAAACTGAGGTCAAATGATTTTAGCACTCCCATTTTCGTTCCCTATCTCTTCCCCATCTCTTTGTAGATGCTTGAAAATATCTTCTAAATTTGAAGTGTTAATTACTTGATATTTGGGGAATAT
This sequence comes from Stegonotus admiraltiensis, assembly GCA_032468215.1. NCBI lineage: Eukaryota > Metazoa > Chordata > Lepidosauria > Squamata > Colubridae > Stegonotus > Stegonotus admiraltiensis. The sequence continues at coordinate 37,017 of JANHZT010004278.1, read as the reverse complement.
ATACTTAACACAAATATACAATCTCTTACAAATTAAAGCCTGCTTCTATTTAAACTTTGTGACTTGATAAATCAAGATTTCGTAGCAAAATAACACAAAAACCAGATCATTAAAAAACAACCATGGTAAAGAAGTTACTTGATCTGTGGAAAGTATAAGGTTCTCTGATGATTTAGGATAGATTTTTTTAATGGTCATTCACCCTGAGGGTACATTTTGTTGTCAGTTAAAAATCAGGAAGATCAGGGATACCCAATCAACGGTGTCCAAGGACTTGGAGGACAGAGTCTCTCCAAAATCTGTGTTTTTTTAAAGTAACAAAGGGGAAAATTTATTAAATGCATGGATATGAATTATGCAAATTACCTAAAGCAATTTAGTTTTAAAGTGAAAAACCAACTTTATTTTGTCACACTTCTAGGTTTTGCAGTATATACTTCGATAGGCTACTCAAACACTTATTCCCAAAATGTAACAAATCTGTTTTATACATTTTTAAGAATGATATTCTAGAATGGTATACAATCTTTATGCTGCAATGTGCACAAGTTCAATTATAATGTGTAAAATTTATTTCACCTGTCAGGCATAAAAAGGCTATTTTAACTTGGTGTATGATTGTACTGGTGGATCCCACACTTGGCTGGCCAGAATGAGCTATCCCTCAGATAGGATTCATTCAGTTTTCTTTTGAATTAACATTGAGTCTTCTGTACAGTTATGTTCAAAGCTTTATCAAGATCCATACCTGCAAAGCATGTGAATTGTGGCTTAAGCAAACACAAGTGGCAGTCCTATAAACTTTACTACTCAACATGATTTACTCAAGAACAGCAAAGGTAGGATCAGTACAAAACCGTTCTTCTCAGTTTGTGTATTTGACAATAATACAGCTTCTTGTTTGAACGGTGGGGGATAATATCAAATCATATACCATACCTATTTTTATTTTGCAATATATGAGTAACAATAAAGATTACTTCCCAAAATTAATCTGGGGCTAGAAACAAATAGTGGCATCTAGTGAAATCAACAATTGGCATCTAATTTTGGCCACAATATAAAAGTTGAGACTCTAGAAAGAGTGCAGAGAACAGCAATAAAGATGATTAGGGGACTAAAAGCTAAAACATAAGAACAATTGCAGGAATTGGGTATGTCTAGTTTAATGAAAAGGACGAGGGGTGATGTTATAGCAGTGTTCCAGTATCTAAAGGGCTGCCACAAAGAAGAGGTGTTCAACCTATTCTCCAAAGCACCTGAAGGCAGGACAAGAAGCAATGGATGGCAGCTAATCAAGGAGAGAAGCAACCTAGAACTAAGGAGAAATTTTCTGACAATTACAGCAATTAATCAGTACAACAATTTGCCTCCAGAGATTGAACAAACATTTGTTTGAGATGGCGTAGGGTTTCCTGCTTGAGCAGGGGGTTGATCTAGAAAACCTCCAAGGTCCCTCCCAACTCTTACTCTTTATTCTGTTACGTAACATTAATATTGATAATCAAATTATTAATAATCTGAAATCCAGTATTGCAGCCTCAGAAGGCATACTCAAGGATATTTGCTCATAAGTAAGTACAGCTAGCTCTCTTGAATGGCTCTTATGCCTAGTAAGAGCATTCAGGGATGCAGCCCTAGGGCATAAGTAAAATTAAAGACATTGGGATTACTTGCCAGAGTATATTCTGTCCTACACTGTTATCTACGGGTACGGTCTCTGAGTTGCATCTCTATTTTTCCTATACATTTAAGGGACTTTAAAACTTGGCTATTCCAAAACCAGATGAACCCTTTCCCGTGTAAATACTTTCAAGGTGG